>JAFEMH010004562.1:0-15000 GCA_022495995.1 Adenophora triphylla var. japonica
AAAAAAATTATTAGTTCACAGTAATGAACTACGTGAGACTCCGAGCCCACTTAGCCTTTCTTGTAAAAGGGGAACGTAGAGCGGCAACATATATGGTCTCGGTCTAAACAATAAAAAGGGCGATTAAGTTTCCATGAAATATGTCACGATCCAATAAAAAAAAAGAGACATTTGAATTTCCATGAAATGTGTCTTGATTAATTTCTAAGCATAATATTTCTTGTTCATTACAAGTTAAAAACTTCTTGATGTAGTTCAAGCACCTGGTCTACCTCTTAACTTTCTGCTAACACCTCGCTAAAAAGATCTAAAATACAATAAAATGCCTAAATAAACTAATGTGTTTGCAAATGGCAATAAGAGGATCTTGAGAAAAGACTTGTCGGTCGTCATTCGGCGAGTCTTCTTGATCTTCTTCCCTTTTCCTCGGCCTCGTCGAGTCTTCTTCCTTTTCTTCTCAATAATGTCGGTATCCCTCATCCCGACCTCACGGTATCCTCACTTGGAGCCTCTACCAACCCCGTGTCAATGAGCGCTCTCTCTATACGAGCACGAGTCCGCACCTCCTCCTCTGAGCCTCGGTCGAAGGAGCGACCTCGGACAACCTCTTGTACCAGAGCCTCCATATCTCGGACCAAGTCACTGATTGGTTATGGCAACTCGCCTTAGCCTCCCGGTCTCCCTCGAGTCCTACTCCAGTCACGATCGGCTCCCAATAAAGCTCGACGTCTATCCTCCAAGATAACTTTGGTCGCTCCCATCTCCCTCTCGTACCGAGTCCAGTAGACGGTGGTCAAGATGGTGCTCTTCCTGCTCTGAAGATAGCCACTGGGTGGGAAAGCGGTATATGTCCAAGCCCTCGAGAAGAAAGAGAAGGCTGGTGGATCTCTCATGTCCAATGACACCACCTCCATGGTCCGGATGTCCTCCCAATCACTCAAAGGCTCTGTAAAGCCCCAAAGCTGCTGGATACCAAGCGAGGTATGTAGAAGGACGACCGGCGAGAATCACGGAACCCTCACAACATAAGACTCCTGAAATATCCTCACTGATGCAGCCTCCAATGTGGTATCCACCAACGGATGTCCGAAGTGGATAGCCTAGCCATCATCGGCTCCCGGCTACCTGTTCTGCTGCCTAGGCGCACCTCTCAGAAATCACCCAAGGGCAGAGTCGTGCAAAGCCCCGAGGCAAAGCCCGAGCCTCTCTGCTGACCACAAAGTCAACATAGCCGGACTCCCGGACCTCATGAAAGCGGTCTCCCGAGCCATCCTATCGATCCCATGAAATGTCTCTCCCAAAACCCGGCGGGACAATATCCTTCCCGGCCTGCGGTCTCGACCATGTCCCGAGGCCAGCTATAATGCAACGATCCCCGCGGACTCGGCGGTGAACAAAACGGAGAATACGCGAGAGAATGAAAGCATCCATAGCCACCGTGGTCGCAGCCATATCTGGAGACCCAAACCTGCCGGGATATCGAAGGTCAATCCTATCAGGGCTACCATCATCCTCTCGGCCTCTCCCAAAGGAATCTGCGAGAAAAGATGCAAGCTTTACTGTCGCTGGCACGTCTCCGATCAGCGGAATAGATATAGCCTCGATCTCGGGACCCCCAATCAAGGCTCACGAAGTCTTCGTGCGTTGGGACAATTTCGTTGTAAGAGAAGCGGATAAACATGTCTCCGGACGTCCCCGAACTTTCGCTGCGGCTCTCAAGCGAGGTCCCAATCGGGCGGGGAGATCCCTCAAATGCCATAAAGATTTGATCTTGAAGGAAGAATCAAGCAGTCCCTTGTGATTTTGGAAGTTATATCTCGCCCAAGATTGAAGACCGGATAGAAAATGGTCTCGCTTCCCCCTTTGCAATCGACGGGCTTCTCCATCGCAAAGTGTTCAAAGATGGTGCTTTTAGGTCCAAAATATGCTCTGGGAACAATTGGAACAAGTCTAGAGTGAAAATGAAATGAAATGGCCAAGCATTGCTTTTATTCGAGAAAATAACCGGTTCGAGACGGAGGCATTAGCCGCACGGCTTCATTTGCCCTCAAAGGCCATGCCGCACTGCTACATTAGCCCTCTGCGAAAAAAATTCTGCGGCAACCAAGTTGCTGTCCAAGGGAGTTTTCACCCCACTTTTTCAACCAAAACCTGTACAAAAACATATCCAGGAAGCCATTCAAGCATTTATATACCATTATAAATCATTTTGGCCCGATTTGACCCCAATTCCAAGCAAAAAGTCGCCCCCGAGGCTCGGATAATATGCAAATTGAAAAAGCATAAATTAGAAAAGTAAATAAAATGTAAATACAATGTTTTCGCCCCATCGGCGCCCAAATAAAACAAAAATAAACAAGTTGTGCATAAAAATTGTTCCATTGTTTGTTTCGTTCCAAATCTACTCTAGAGACCTCCTAGGCCTCAGACTCTTCTTCCTCCTCATCGCTACTCGGCTCGTAGATGCTAGCCTCCCTCATCAAGTCCTCCTGTCGCTCACGTCGGACAAATGGACATTATCGTGCCCGTACTCGGCCGGCTGCTCCCGGAATGTCGGCGTTGGGTCCCCGCCCCGAGTCATGGCGGAAGAGTACTCCGAGGCCGATGAGGTAGACGCAGTGCCCCGACGTGCCGTCTCTTGCGCCCGGAGGCTCACTGTGCATCATTGCCGCCTTCGAAGCGCGAGGCCGGCTTCCTCGAAGAGAGGCAGGCCACATGTCCTTCCGGCCCACTAATTACGCACGACCGGCCTATCGTAAGTGCGATTTGGAACTGAGAAAAAGAAGAGAAAAATCTCGGAAAATCTCGAGAAAATTGCAAAAACGAGAAAATGCGAAAGCTAAAAGGGAATAAGACCACTAAGAGTATACTTACGGTGCTATCGGGCGGCAAGGTGTACTTTGGGGCTCCCTAGCATCGGGGACGGTATCCTCATCCTCCTCGGCACTCCATGGATCACATAGGACGGATGCGCGGGAGGGATCGGCGGAGTCGGTAGGCTCATCCTCCCCATATCCACTGAGTGACCGCCGGCTTCACTAGCTTACGTGGCGTCCTCGGCGCTGCTCCACAAACACGGCAGTAGGGGTGTACCCATGTCAAAGTACTCCTCTGCAGCCACGCTTTGCACAGTACCTCGCTATCTCATCCTCGGCCGGTCCACAGGCCGCAGCATCCGTGGCTTTGGAGGATCGTGGGAGTAATGGCGTCCCGATGGAGGGACATGACCATCTTTTGCCTCGAAGCGGTCCCCCAAGTAAATGACATCACATGTCGGCCCGGTGAGCCACCTCCTGCGCCTCGTCACCTCGATAGCATCTCCTAGCAAAATCTCAGGATACACGCCCCAAGGGTAGAAGTCCACTCCGTCGTGCCCATCCTGTTGATGGCCGGCCTCACCATTTTGTAATCGAAGGTAATCCGGGTCTTCCCGTGTGAATTTATCTCTCGCGTCTCCCCTCCGGCGAATCATAGCGGGGAAGATGGTGACATCGCTCCTGGCTGGTTCCAAGGGAAGAACCCGATCACCTCACAAAACCAGGCCTGCATGTTCAAAACATCAAAAGGGTCATTCTCTCTCTCATAAAAGTCTCAAGACAGGAAAAGAGAAAAGAAGGAAAGAAAAAAAAGGAGACTACCTCAAGGGCAAATGAGAAGCGAGTCCGTGGAAGCGGCTTTGTTCCGACTGTACATGTCCAATGAGAAGTACAACTCCGCCAATCCGGCCTCGCCCCACGAGACCGAGTCCCTATCCCATCCACATCCTCCGAGAGTCGAGGAGGCAAGTCATAGCTAGCGTCCCCGGAATTGGCGAAGATAGTGGTGATAGCATCAACCATATGAATGCTCTAGCCAGTGGCTTTGGCGATCACATCATTAGCGGCAAAGTTACGCATGCAAATCGAGCGCCACCTCGACGTTCCGCGTCTCCATCCCCGGCCCCTTTGGGAATCGGCTCAAACCCTACCAAAGCACAGGAACTCCTCGGTACCGTAATGTGGTCTCTCCAAGTCACGGGCCTCCCGGTGAGCTGTAGGCCCGGTAATAGGCTGTGAAATCGGCGGGAGTCCTTTGTCGGCTCTCCCGGCTCGGGTGAAAGCTATGTGTCTTGTCCCACGAGAACTCGAAAGGGCTGGACCAAGCCCTTGCTCTTAGAGGTGATGTGGACACCCCTGCCAATGGCCTCTACAAATGCATCCAGGCCAGTAGCCCTCACCAGCTGCTTGGGACTTACCCCATTCTTCTCAAAATCAGGCATCCTCTGCAGCTTAACCCCAATCTCAGATGGTCCTCTAGACTTGTTCTCCTGCAGACAAGCACAACAAAAAGAAGCGTCAGTCCTTCATATCATTTCAAAAGCATGCGTATATTCAAAAGTGCACATATTTTTCAAAAGAAAAGCATTCACAAAAAGTTTTTCTAGCATCTTTTGCATCAAAAACGTGACTTTCATCATTTGAAACACGTCATTTTAAGCACGTTGCTTTCCTAAAGCACAAAATCACAATTCTTTGCACATAAGCATTATTCTTTCAGAAACGGCATGCATGAATCATTTTCATCTTCCAAAATCATGTTTTCTCATTGAAAATCAGAATTTTGACCTAGTTCTAGCACAAGGCAAGAACTTCGTCTCATTTAGACAAATCTCATTCTTACTTCATTTTGCGAGAAAAAAGTGAGTCATTCTCATAATTTTCATCAAATAAAATTGCACATGCATATTCTTAGCCTCATAGGTTGTTCATGCATCTCAAAATCATTCAAAAATCCTAGAAAATTCCTAAAATTCGGGTCAAGCCCTAAATCATTCAAAAATCAAGCAAAATCATCGGATTTGAGCAAAATGAGAATGCTTACCCCAACCGATCGCGGGTTCGTTGATTTATGCTCCCTTCTCCCCGGGTAAAGCTCCGATGGAGGCGTAAGGAAGTCATACTTCCTCTCCGTCCGAACGAGCTCCTTTCTCCTCCTTCTCGCAGCGCGAGATGTTCCTTCTTGCTTGCCTCGGTATGGGATTGCCCTCCGGATCCATTCCAATCAATAGAAGCAAAAAAGGGTTGAAGAAATCTCGAATTCTCTCTCTCTTCTCTCTCTCTCGGCTGAAGTGGGCGGCAATGTAATGCCAATGGCCCGTTCAAATCTGATTTTAAATAATCTGGAAAAACGGGTCTCTAGCCGTACGGCTCCTTTTCTCCATCTCATGCCGGGCGGCCTCATTCGCTTTGAGCGAAATTACAATCACCTGGACCTTCCACTTGGGCATGCAATTTCCGTTATCTTTTAACCAAGATAACATCTTTTCAGAAAATATCCCTTATCTCTTTAGCAATCAAGCTCTATTCCCAGTCGCCTCCGTTAATTCCGTTATAACGGGATAACACTAGGTGACAACCTCCGAATTGTCAGAACTCTAAACTTGTGCTACCTCTATCCGCGAATAGTGACGTATGCCCAAGTCATTCCAACTTGTGCTACCTCTATCCGCGAATAGTGACGTATGCCCAAGTCATTCCAACTTGTGCTACCTCTATCCGCGAATAGTGACGTATGCCCAAGTCATTCCAACTTGTGCTACCTCTATCCGCGAATAGTGACGTATGCCCAAGTCATTCCAACTTGTGCTACCTCTATCCGCGAATAGTGACGTATGCCCAAGTCATTCCAACTTGTGCTACCTCTATCCGCGAATAGTGACGTATGCCCAAGTCATTCCAATTTGTGCTACCTCTATCCGCGAATAGTGACGTATGCCCAAGTCATTCCAACTTGTGCTACCTCTATCCGCGAATAGTGACGTATGCCCCAAGTCATTTCAACTTGTGCTACCTCTATCCGCGAATAGTGACGTGCGCTCAAGTTTCCCAACTCAAGTTACCTTTATCTCCGTCATAAAGAGATAGCGCCATAAGCTCTAGCTTCATCGGGTGTGACCTCCCGAATTGTCAAAATCTCAAGGATCCTAGACATCGTTCCTAACTATCTAGTGATGCTTGAACTACGATCAAGGCTTGATTCCTCCGGGATACGTAGGTAGCCTCTTATAAAAGGTTCAGCCATTCGACCACTTTGGTCACCCTGTCACTCCTCAGTGATAAAGCGCCCCCTCATAGAAGTTCAGATATCCGACCACCTGGGTCACTCCTAGCATATCCCCAGTAGGATCAATTGCTTGACCTCCTAGGTCATTTTCTCTTCTTTTTCCCCAATGAGAGACCGGTTTCTCTTCTTCCTTCCCGAGTGGATCCTAATTCCGAACTACGGCCTGGCTTGATTCCTCCGGGATACGTAGGTAGCCTTCCAAAAGGTTCAGCCACTCGACCGCCTTGGTCACCCAATCCGTCTCGGCATTCGCCAGATCGGATCCTTTTCTATCGACAACCCCACTCGCCTTGCAAGTGACGTTGCCGAGGGGCTTCTGTAAGTACCCAAATCTGGCTCATGCCTTCCGGTTAAATTTCCCGGCAATTTCGGTAAGTTTTCCGGTAATTCCCCAGACCTTCCCGGCGTTAGGAAACATTCCGGAACTGTTTTTAATTAAATAAAGGCTGAAGGGAATCCTTCCTAATTAAGAAACACGTTTTTTTAATTAGGAGGGAAGGTTCTAGAATAATGCCACCTTGCATGGTTCTAGAATGCTGAGTCATAATGGATAAGACCGCACGGCCTCATTTGCAAAGGGCCTGCAGCCGCACGGCTTCATTAGCCTTATCCAGACTGCCTATAAATAGAGCCCTCCTCTACCCATTTCAAGACACAATTAACAACAGCAAAACACACACACTCCATAGCAATATAATCCAGACGTGAAGAACACCCTTGAAGGCTCAAGAAGGCGAAGAAGAAGCTCAAGAAGCCATCTCCCTCCTCCTTGAAGACCCAAGACGAACCTCTCCTCCTAGCTCCGTCCGAAGAAGCGAAGGAAACGATTGGTAACCTCGCACGCCCTAACCTTGCATTTTAATTGATATACTTGCTCATTGCATTCATATATCTTGCTTGGGACTTGGCATTTATTCATAAAGATCATTTCTTTATCATTCCCCTTCCCCTTTGCATGCATTAAGACCTCATTTGTCATAAAAATGTAGTCTTTTTTCATAAAGGTGCATCCTTTGCACCTAAAACCCCTATTTTCCAATAAAAATGTTATCTTTATGCATCATTTGCATATAAAGATCAAGTCTTTTCCAATAAAAATGCATCCTTTGCAATCAAAACCCCTTTTCAATGCATCATTTGCATAAAAATGTTATCTTTATGCATCATTTGCATATAAAGATCATTTCTTTCAATCAAAAAAAGCATCATTTGCTAAAACTAAAAATGTCATCTTTTCATTAAAGAGTCATTTTTCATCATGCATTTCCCCTTTCCCCCAACCTTGGAACGGACCGGTGTAAAAGTTCTCATCTTTGCATCGTTCCTTCCATTAAAGGTTCATGATTTCTTTAGGAAAAGGATAACCTTGAACCCTATATCTCCGATTATCGCTTAAGAATGAGTATGAAGCCTCTATACGAGCTCGACCGTCTTAAAGCGTAGGATTGATGGGCTAAGGACATTCCTTCCTAAAGAACCTCATCTTTGACCAAAAGAGAGTCATTCTCTCGATCACGCAAGTCCCGAGGGTCCCGAGGTTAAAATGCGATGATCACAAGTCATAAGATGAGGACGGGATCATAATCCCAAATACATAAATTCCAAGGAATCCCGAGCGACAACCAACAAATGGTTTGTACGTCCGGAAGACAACTTGGGACATTCCCCCTTTACTCTCAAACACATGCACACAAAGAAAGCACGCAAGCAAACACGATTAATGAAATCTTGGGAGACTTGCTCCGGCAAGGCACTTTGGGTGAACGCCAAATGTTCTTCCCAAGGGGTAACTTAACCTCCGAACCCATAAAACCTTTTTTTCAAAGTTTTGAGGTAATCAAAATGGCGTGGCGACTCCGTTTTTCAAATAACTCGGATGTCTTCAAACTCGCGTGAATTCCAACAAACAAAAATTTGGGGGCACACATTCACAGTTAGTCCCTCAAAATATCTCAAAAATATGCATACATTCACAAATGTTGAATGATTACCCATAGCTTTAGCTATCTCTATCTCCGCAAATAGCGACGGAAGCTTTAGTTCCTTAAGGTGACAGCCTCTGAATTATCAAAAGGCCCAGGATCCTAGACCTATTCCTAACTGTCCAGTAGATCTCGAACTACGTCCAGGCTTGATTCCCACTCGGGATACGTAGGCAGCCTACTATAGGTCCAGCCGCTTGACCAACACGGTCACCCTTTTCCCCGATAATCATCGTAAGCTCTAATCTTCCCCTGCGAGAATGCCCTCAAATAGTCTCCCTCAACCTCGATTTAGGTTCATACTCCTGAACTGAGTCCTCATTTAGGATCATACAATGGAACTAAACCTCAACTTAGGTTCATCCCTGACAAAAGTCAATGGAATTCCGTCTCTCTTTCACCTCCGGTAGCAAACGTAAGACCAATCCCTTCAAATGAAGTCCACCAAAGGACTGTCTATCCCCTCAGAGTCCGTCCCCAACGAAAGGATACGAACATCGAAGGAAATCGTTTCAAAACAAGTTGATACCTCCAGATCACCCTTTGTCAAGGTTTGAGGCACCTAAGATGCCATCATCAAGGTTCGAGACACCTAAAATGCCATCATCAAGGTTCGAGGCACCTAAGACGCCATCATCAAGGTTCGAGGCACCTAAAACGTCATCATCAAGGTTCGAGGCACCTAAGACGCCATCATCAAGGTTCGAGGCACCTAAGACGCCATCACCAAGGTTCGAGGCACCTAAGACGCCATCATCAAGGTTTGAGGCACCTAAAACGCCATCATCAAGGTTCGAGGCACCTAAGACGCCATCATTAAGGTTTGAGGCACCTAAAACGCCATCACACACAACACGAGGAAAGCGATAAATCGCAATCATTCCCTAATTCGACAAACCGAAATCATTACCAGGGTGACTTCCCAAAAATAGTCAGATCTTAGGGCGACTTCCCAAAAATAGTCAAATCTTAGGGCGACTTCCCAAAAATAGTCAAATCTTAGGGCGACTTCCCCAAAATAGTCAAACCATAGGGCGACTTCCCCAAAATAGTCAAATCTTAGGGCGACTTCCCCAAAATAGTCAAATCATAGGGCGACTTCCCAAAAATAGTCAAAATCATAGGGCGACTTCCCCAAAATAGTCGAGTCATAGGTTGACATCCTAAAACAGTCACTCTAGGGTCAACGACTGAAGATAGTCGAAAAACCCGAACTATGACCGGCTTGATTCCTCTTAAGGATACATAGGTAGCCTATCGCTAGGTTCAGCCACCAGACCAAAATGGTCACTCTATCCCCAGCAGAGCGGATATACGACTCTAGCCACCAGACCAAAATGGTCACTCTATCCCCAGCAGAGCGAAAATGCGACTCTAGCCATCAGACCAAAATGGTCATTCCTACCCCCAGCAGAGTTTCTTCCAGAAATCGACTGCAGAACTCGCTCACCAGGTTGACATCCTAAAACAGTCACTCTAGGGTCGACGTCTGAAGATAGTCGGAAGACCCGAACTACGACCGACTTGATTCCCCAATCGGGATACGTAGGTAGCCTATCGCTAGGTTCAGCCACTCGATCACTTGATCATCCTGTCAAATATGGAGCCTTACTCTTATCGACGACCCCGCTTTCTTCGAAAGCACCGTCGCCGAGGGGCTACTGTAAGTGCTCCAATTTGAGTTGTTAGTATTTTCGTTAGAAAATTAACGAAAGTTTTAACATTCCTAACATTTCTAACAATTCCTAACATTTCTAAAAAGACAAGGATAAATTAGGGATTGCCATTTAGAGTTAAGCATGGAAAAGAATCTTACAAAAGCAAAAGAATTGTAAAAACCCGAAATGGGAAGTCATAGCCAACAAACTGCCGGAATAATTTGAAAAATATTCTTCCCTGTCCAAAGCCTGGAGCAGCATTTAATGAACAAGGCACGCCTGCACATGTCCGCGCGGATCCTATTGCATCTCACAGTGGCCTATAAATTGAACCCTCCTCTCTCGCCTACACAACACAATTCACTCACAAAGAATAAAGATCTGGCGAAATAGAGAGAAAACAGTGGGAATCCTTAGATTGCCACCATTTTCTCTTGAATCTTTCCCAAATCCCACTCACTCCAAATACTCTCAAATCACTCCCATTCATACACAAGCCCAAGCTTCAATCACCCCTTAAGAGGAGGATTAGAGAGAAAACATAGAGGACTTAATTGTTATCTACTTGTTTTCTCTTTGACCAACTCTAATCACAAGCCCTAAACACATTCAAACCCTAAACACATTCAAACCCTAAACACATTCAAGCCTTGAATCCATTCAAATACAAACACAAGGGAAGATAGGTATAACCTCCCTCTCCCTACCCTAAATCTCTCTCATCCATGCATGCACTTTCAAACTCCAAAATGTAGTTTGTTCATCTTCTTGCTCTAGATCCAAGAGGATCACCATGGAAGTTCATCTCCATGGATGATCCTCTACAAGGATCAACATTACTTTCAAAGTGTATTTACTTACTTGCAAACACATTTTCAAAACCCTAAAAATCATTTTCATACACAAAATCTTTCTTTCAAAGGATAAAATTCCCCTTCCCAAGCAAATGAAATGCTTAAAGTCCTAATGTACCCCAAGGATGGCTTGATATATTAGATCATCACTAAAATGTTTAGTGATAACTAATCAAAGCCTAGGGAAATGGGGACAAGCATGGATGCCAAACCCACTTTAAAATCATGTTTTTCTTCAAGAGAAAGTTGCTATCCAGTAGCCTTTCTCTAATACCTCTGTCCATGGTCTAATTTTTTGGACATACAGAAACTTGGAATTTTGTGTTGACTACAAAATACTTTTTGTAGACAACATCCAGAGCTTTCCAGAAATATTTTTACTTTATTTTTTTCGTGAGTAAAACTCCCTTTTTCAAATTATCTTTTAAAGGTCAGTTCATCAGTCTCTGGAAATCCAGATTTCACATCTGAGATTTCCAGAAAGTTTTGGTCCCTCAAATCATCTCCAAATGGGAAAGTTTTTTTACATAAACCTTATTTAAGGTGTTTTGAACAACTTTAATTCTCGGACTTTCCCCAGATTCTGAGATTTTTAAGCCCTTAAACCCATTTTAAAATCAAATGTCCACTGCCTTTTTCATTCTGGCAGAAATGATTTTCAACTTCAAAAGGTCTTTTGAGTACCAAAACTCAACCCAAAAATCATACCAAAAATCATGGAACTTGTTTAAAGTCTAATAAAGAGTTCCCAATTTTTACTTTTCAGTTTGAACTTATTTTGGCCAAAACACACACACACACACACAAATGATTTTTAATGCTTGGAAGAATCGTTTTACGAGGCATTCCGGGTGAACACTAACGTTCTTCCCGGCGTGTAACGTGACCTCCGAACCCAAATCTCTCATATCGGGAATTTTTCAAAGTTTTGGCCCTCAAAATAAAAATGGCGTGGTGACTCCGTTTGATTTGAAAAATTGGGTACATCACAATGTGGCGATGCAAGGCTGGAAGGCTAGGCTCCCCGCGATATGACAATCTAGATGGATTGAATACGCGGAGTGGGATGATCCAACTTCGGAGAGACCGACGACTAGGTGGTCACCGTCATTCGTCCTTAGTGTGGGTCCCGGGTTAATCGAGGTATGTAGTGCAATGACAGATATTGTATGAGTGCGCGTGTGTGAGAGTCCATCTAGGTGATAGATAAAATAGAGATTATTTTTGAAAAAGAAAAGAAAAACAGATAATGGCCGTACCAAGTGGTTGCCTACGTTTCTCTCAAATTCGGAAGACTCAGGCCGTCGTAGTTCCACTTAATGAGAGAAAGAGAGAGAAACAAATAATTTAATTACAACTCCCGAATCCCCAATGGACCAGACTTTAATTTAAAAATCCAATCACATGCAGTTATAAATAATAATAAATTATTTAAACTAAAAACGGATTCGAGTTCTACATCCTAAGGGAGGCCTTAAGATGAAAGAACTCTACAGATAATGTAATCTGGAATCCCCTTTACCTGTTTGACTCTTATCTCGAATCTCGAGACGAACGGGAAAACCAGAAAACAAACAGGATGCCGAAGCATTGTCTCGCCTTAGACAGAGAGTTGTCTCGTGCGAGACTAGCCTGAACTGAGTAAAAAAAACGATTTTTTTTTATTTGAAAACCTCTTTTTTATTAACGCAAGTTTAAGCCACTTTAAATTTATTTATCCCCAGCGGAGTCGCCACTGTATCGATGCGTGAATTTTCTTTAACATCTTGGAGTCGCCACCTATATTATTTACTTGGAAATATAAAAAAACCATTTGAAAAGATTTTGGGTTCGGGGCTTAGGTTATGGAATGGGAAGGTCAAGGACCACCAATTCCACCCAATTCGGAGATCGGTCTTGCTAAAAAGAAAGAGGTCTTCAAAGACGTTTTATTTAAAGAAACAAGTAAAAGAATCCATTTAACTAGGTTAAATGGAATATAGGATCAATTGCTTCGAGACCGTCCCCATGGTTTGGGGAGGCTCTAGGCCGATCCTAGGTTTAATGTATTATACCACTCTAATAATCAATTAGAAAGGGAGAGTAGATTACCTCGTATGAAGAGACTCGGACAGAGTTTCGACTCAAGTTTAGAGTCGAATCTTGATGCGGACAAAGCTTCGCCTCGGTCCTTGATTCTTTCTTCGATGTTTGTTGATCAACAAGGTTGATAAACAAACTTTAGGTGATTTTAGGGTGATTTACAGGAATCTTTCAGAGAGAGAAACCAGTAAATGTCAGGAAAGTCAGGGATCCAAAATACTGAAAGTCTTCAAGTATTTATAGGTGTTGGAGAGGTAAAGGTGGAGAGGTAAAATACCCTGGGAAGGTTCCAGAACCCAAACTCTATTGGATGACCGGATTGATAAGATTTTATCAAGAAAGAGGTTGAAATCGACGAGGAAACTGGCTTATGCACATCTGCAGGGGCTTAGTATCGCGCGGAACATGACTGTTCCGCGCGGGACAATGCTGTCAGTGGACAATTCTGTCCTTCCCTCGTTATCCCGTATGCAGTTTTGTCCAAACTAACGATCGTTAGTCAAAACTTAACGAAACATGACGAAATGGTGGATTTCTACTCTTGACTCAAGGCGAGACATAGAGTGGTATTAATCTGCTCCGATGGGTTTAGAATGGGGTGTCTACATGAACCTCACGGTATTGGCACCTAGCATGGCCGGGACAACCTGTATATCTTCTAAAAACTCATTTATGAAGGGATCTAGGGGCAAACGAAGACCTAACTAGAATTGTTTAAAGAAAAAGTGGACATGTTTCAATGAGTACATAAAATCCCTCATGGCTTCCTCGTCCTTAATGGGGGGCTGAAATTACCCGGATCGCACGAACTGCGGCGAGCGGTTTTTTGATGGACTTTACTGAAAAAAAGAGTCGCCACGCCGTTTTGTATTATGAGCCTAAACTTTGAAAAAGGCTGGTTTGAAAAAGGAGGTCGTTTTGATTTGTAGCCAAAACTTGGGAAAAGGCTTTGAAAAAGGGGTCGTTTTGATTGGTAGCCAAAACTTAGGAAAAGGCTTTTTTGAACAGAGATTGTTAGGTTCGGAGGTCACGTTACGTTTCGAGAAGAGTATGTTGAGATCACCAAAATGCCTCGTATGACGAGTCTTTCTACCTTTCTCTAAAAGTGTGTGTGTGTGTGTGTGTGTGTTTGTGTTGCTTTTTAAAATGAGCTTGAATGACAAGCTTTAATCTTGGTTTGAATGACAAACGTTGATTTTGGTAAAAAGAGCGTTTGAATGTCAAACGTCGGTTTTAAGTCGAAAATGAGCGTTTGAATGTCAAACATCGGTTTTTGAGTTGGAAATGAGCATTTGAATGTCAAACGTTGATTTTGAGGGATTTTGAAAAGGAGTTCGAGTGATGAACTTTGATTTAGAACCGGGCACTACGATGTTGCAAATTTTATGAAAATGATGGCAAGTAAGATTCGATCAACAAGTCATTTTGTGACTCGGACATTTGTAATTAAATACTATCAACAAACCAAATGGTTTGGACTTGTAAATGACAGTATTGAAATTGCAGTATCAACGGATCGAACGATCCGGACGGTAAAAGTGCGAATCAACGAACCTAACGGTTCGGACTGTACAAGTGCGATCGACGAGCCAAACGACTCGGATTTGTAAAGAGCGTAAAGTAAGTGCGATATCAACGGATCAAACGATCCGGACTGTAAATGACAATCACGAACCAAACGGTTCGGACGGTAAAAGTGCGAATCGATGGATTGAATGATCCGGACGGTAAATGACATAAAAGTAAAACGGGACTCGATCTCTGTTTTAACCCAAAATTGCTTCTCTCGAGGGAGAAGAGATGATAGAGAGAGGATCATCTCGAGACCCGTAAACGGCATTTCGTCTACATTTTGGAAACTTTGATCAGATCGAAAGTAGCGTATGGTGCATAAATCGAGACAAAGTAGAGTTTAGAGAGTGAGAGTGTTACCAATGGCTAGGTGTTGACTATTTGCCTCGGGAGGATGTATACATGATACGAAAAGGTGTTTGAGAGGTGTTTCGAAAGTGTTTAGCTCGTGTTTGGTTGAAAAGGAGTTCGAATGACGAACTCGAGTTTTGCGGGGCAAACCTTGATTTTGAATCGGGCAGAGATTCCCCTTTATTTGGTGCTTAGAAGCCTAAGAATTTGGGCAGCGTTTCGATTTGGGTCGGTTTAGCCTGCGTTTTTGAGGATTAGAATCCACCAACGAGTAGCACGAGGGCCCCCGAAGAGTGGAGAAAGACTAGCCTTTTTGATAGGGGTGAAGGAGGAGGTGAATTGGTGAATGAAAATGAAGGAGGAGGGGGAGTATTTATAGGAGGAGAAGGAGTGGAGAAG
>JAFEMH010004562.1:20000-203185 GCA_022495995.1 Adenophora triphylla var. japonica
AGATACGGGTCAACCCGGTTTTTTTTTCAGCCAACCCCTTCCCTCCCCCCCCCCCGAAACCACCACATACACACACGCTGTGACAAAAAATGTAATATGTAACCACTATTTGCAAATTCAGAATAAGTTTACAATTCAACAATAAATTCGAACAAAACTAGCTGAAGCTTTAATAAAAAAATAACTATAGCTGCTAAATTACTTATACCCTTGCCATCTTTCACAAATATCAATTAAAAAATTCAATGTTTTTAGTTCACAAAAACTCCTGCAATATCAACTATTGCTCAATTAAAAAAATCACAACATAACCTAGTTCACTTCTTTTAAGTTCAATCAATCAAAAAAATCACAATCTCATCATCCCTCACTATTGCTCAATTCATTTTCAGCTTTGCTTTCACAGTAACCACAAGTTTCTTAGAAATCTTCATCATTTCTATGCTTCATTGGAGCAACAACCTGACAACCACAACAAGAAATTGAATTTAAACATGATATATAGTATTACCTCTGTTGCTATTCTACATAAGCTAGAGAAGAAGAGAAATGAAAGGGTGTCATGGTTACAAAGTGTTGTCGTGTTGATTATAAACTGAGACGGATATTTTCAAAGAATGAAAAGCATAGCAATAATGATTCATTTACTATATATTTGAGAAAAAAAGAAACAGAAAAAAAAGCATAGCAATAATGAATAATTTACCATATAGTGCCATGGTTATATAGCATTGATTAGACGTGTCCAAAATTTAACCGGAACTGGCTAACCGGAGGTTAATAACTGTAACCGTAACCAGTCAAAACCGTTAACCGGATTAACCGTAATCGGATTAACAGAAACCGGCGGTTAACCGGTTCGGTTAAGGTTAAGGTTTTTTCAAACCGTCTAACCGGCGGTTATAACCGTCGGTTAGTTAACTGGTTATAACCGTTAAATAACCGACGGTTATAACCGCCTTAACCGGCCAGATTTGAATAATTGAATAATTTGAATTAACGTTTCAGTCAGTTTTTTAACGTTTTTAGTTAGTTTTTCAGAATTTCAGTTAGTTTTTTTAAATTTCAGTTAGTTTTTTAACGTTTCCAGTTAGTTTTCAGAATTTCAGTTAGTTTTTTGAAATTCCAGTCAGTTTTTTAATGATTTTCAGTTAGTTTTTTTAACAAAAGGACTAATCTTAAAAAGAAAGAAAAAGTCAATTTTTAACCGTGTTAACCGTGATAACCGGATATAACCGTTAATCGTATAACCGTAACCGTTAGTACACGATTAACGGTTAGGTTACGGTTAGGACTTAACGGATTTTTTAACCGGCGGTTATAACCGTTAACCGCCGGTTTTAACCGGATGGACACGTCTAGCATTGATCATAAACTGAGACGGATAGTTTGCAAAGAATGAAATATTTCCCATGAGACAAATAATCCACACATGTAGCATGTGTGAGCACCCCAACCCGGGACCTAACGCGTGTCTCGAGCTTGAGAAGCCCAACCTAAGATATCCCATCTTAGATTTTCAAAAACTTTTATTTCACATTTAAAAGAAAACCACTTCTCAAACTTCCAATTTAAAATCAACTGATAATATCTCCACTTGGAGAAATTTCCACAATGACTTCGATAAACCATAATCTAATAAATTACATCGTAAACCCCAAAATAACTTTGTTTACAAAAGAGTTTATATACAACTTTTTAAAAGAGTAATACTTAATAAATACTCCCAGACAACCCACTCCTATACTTAACCTGACAAGTCCCAAAAGCAAAAGTCCACAATCTTATCCCCGGCCTCACTGGTTCAGGTCACCTGTCTCAGCACAATCTAAAACAGTAAAAGGGAAGGGGTGAGAATAAATCTCAATAAGCTATTATGAATGCAGCAAGATGCCAAACAATATGCAACACATAGCATGGTAACACATAACACATTATGAAAGCGGTAAACACCTTACGTTACCTCATTTTACCTTTCCCGTCTGAACAATAAGTCGTACAACGTGGGAGTAAAACTCCGCTCTTTGGTGAATTGCCCCCATGCACCTTCACCACTTATAGGACTCATACCCCAGAGATCCATATAAGAAAATAGGATACTTATATGACCCTTATTCAGAGTATCATATAATATCAGCGCTCAGAAAGCTTTTGGCTTCATACAGAGCATTCCACCTAATCACCAAATCGCAGCCGTCCGTAAGGCTTCGGCTCAATACATCGCTAGCACACCCACTCGCGCCACGCAGGGGACGGTCCTGTGTATGATGAACCTTCAATCACTTATAGAACAAATCCATAATTGATTGAATTCCATTATACCCCCGAGTATCAACACGTTCAAGCACATAATAGATACTTGAAATAAAATCCACAAAGGGGATAATAATATAACAATATGGTAAAATATACTCATGTTAAATCAATACTATAGTGCAACATCCATACACTATACATAATACCATTAACGAATATAAATTCAAGTAAGGTATCCATATAACCACATAATCCACACCGGGATACAATAATATCAACATGCCAGATAATCCACAACTGGGATACAATATAATCAACATGCCAGATAATCCACAACTGGGATACAATACAATGAACATGCCAGATAATCCACAACTGGGATACAATACAACCATATACCAAATAATCCACAATTGGGATACAATATATTGATGTAACACATATACATTCCTAACCAACACAATAGTGTGATTATAGTCTCTACACTGTTCAACTAATCACCAAGGTATGGGAGCAAGTAAGGCCACCCTAAACCATAAACCATTCTTACGAAGTCATTACTCAACCTTGAATAATATTAATAAAAGTACAAGACCTACTTCGAACCACTTTGGTGAAGTTACGAATCAAGCTTATCCACCATTTTTCGGACAATATTTAAACTACTTTCCCAAATCCAATTTGACCAAATAAGATATCATTGTGTAGCCCAAGCCTTCCACTTCAATCTAAGTTAAAGAGGGTTCAATTATGGTCTAGGTTACATAGGTTTAAACAGCTCCAAAAACAGTTCAATGTCACCAGGCCAGGGCACGACTCGTGCCCCAGGGCACGACTCGTGCCCCTTTGGCCTTTCTCAGATTCATGCGTCCCTTAAAGCACGACTCGTTACTTTCACATGGCACGACTCGTGCATGAGGGCACGACTCGTGCCAATTTCCGTTAAGTTGATCAGAACGACTTGGCTATTCCTTCACGATTCGTTATCACGAGTTGGCCATGGGCACGACTCGTGCCTAGGGGCACGACTCGTGCCACGACCAGAAACAGGTAGATGTAGCACTTTTCCTTAAGAACTCCCAAAACCAAAACTAGTCCCAAGCTTCTTCTACTTTGTGAACCTAAAAATGATTTCTTAACTTTATTAATTCCATTCTAAACCATTTAACCCCAATGTATCATATCCTAGATATAGATCATTTCCAATTGGGTTTCCACCCATTTTCTACCACATTTCAAGTTACCCCTTTTTAAACTCACTTAACCCATTTCTCATACTCTTTATCACTTCCATGAACAACCACTTTATCCTAGTCATTACTCCATTTCTCAACCCAAGAGAGTGTCCTAACACTTCAAATCACAATTATAACCACAATATTAACATCAAATTATTCATGATTATTTAATAGGAGGAAAGTCATAATAATTCACTTTCTAACTCTAGTAACTTGGCCAAACCCACATTTAATACTTACACTTAAACCATTATCATCCTCAATTACTCTATACCACTCTTCTTTCAACTTAGATCACCAATTTACAACTTAAGATCAATTCCAACTCAAATAACATTATTCAAAATACCAAAAATCATCTTCTTTAAACAAGAGATTAATTAACACATAAAGTGAGCAATATTTAGAAGGAAGTCATAATAACTTACCTAGTAAAGATAGGATGGAATGATAATTTTCTTAGCTTGATGTGCTCCTCTCCTCACCCCGAATACGAAAGTACGATTGGATTGGAAAATGGAGAAGGATTGCTCTTGCTAGTAACTTGGGAGAGGTGGTCTCTAGGAAGAAGTCTCCATGGAAATTGGGAGGAGGAAGAAGAAGAATGATGAGGAATAAGTAAGGTGGATGGAGGAAGTATGGGAGGAGTAAGGGGTTTGTTGACTAAGGGGGAAAAGAAGGGAGGGAATTAAGGGGAAAGGAATGTCCCCCCTCAACAAATTTATTTAAAGCCTTTTACATCTTTTCATTTAAATTCTTTACTTCTTTCCCCCACACAAAGAAGCTTAACTACCCACATTTTATTTCTTTTATCCATTTCTATTATTATACTTCTCCCAAATTGCTTTATTTTATTTCCCTTGAAATTCTAATGTTTTAAAATTATTTCCCAACCATCTCATCTTAAAATAAGAATTTAATGACATAAAATAAACACATAAAGTTAACATTAATATTAAAAGCATATAATATGATAATAAAATAGTGCCTAGGTTTAGGGTCGTTACAGCATGTATGTCAAAACCAACAGGTGGAGTCTGGTGGACCAGGAAGAAGAAGAAAAAGTTTCAGTCACATTCACAGTCTCACAGAGAGTCGAGAGAGAAATAGAGAAGAGTACCGATTGACAATTTTTTACGATAGGTGATTGCCTTCTTGCAAAGCTTGAGTTTCCAAATCCACAATGAGGGACTCGTCATCATCTTCATATGAGTCATACTTTTCTACTGCCAAATTTGTAATCTCCATCTGAGTCATACTTATATTAGTATACAATTTTGAAAGGGATCATACTATCAAATTTGAAGGGGGTCAATACTATCAAATTTGAGGGGGGTCAGTTGCAAAATTTAGGGGAGTGAATATATTTATTCTTAAGAAAAGAAGGGCTAAAAGGGAATATGTGAAGAGTTGAGGGGGGTCAAGTGACCCCTTTGGACCAAGAATAGATCCGCCAGTGGGTTGTGGGATTTAGACGGTGTTGGCTTTGGCAGTAGAGGGACAAGCGTTCAGTATTCTGTACCGATGACTTTAGGATTTAAAACTGTTGATTGAGGCTGGTAGGAGATGTGGAGGACGGCTTGGGTTTCTAGTGGAGATGGCGAGATGGGTGTGCGCCGGAGATCTGGAGATAGTAGAAATTTTGAGGTCCATAAAAGGGGTTGAGGAGGAGGAGGCACATGAGGTCCTGGGTAGGTATACTTTGAAGAGATGATGGGGTGTAAGGGTAAACGAATGGAAACATACAAAATTTCTAGAACCAGTTTTTTTTTTTTTTTACTTATGAATTGATCTTATGAAGAAGAGCGTTTTTTCTAGTGAGTAGAAAAAATGTGTTTTTGAACCG
This sequence comes from Adenophora triphylla var. japonica, assembly GCA_022495995.1. Lineage (NCBI taxonomy): Eukaryota > Viridiplantae > Streptophyta > Magnoliopsida > Asterales > Campanulaceae > Adenophora > Adenophora triphylla. Next base: position 25,341 of record JAFEMH010004562.1, read on the forward strand.
GGTATAAATCGGAATGGTGATTTTTTTTTGTAAATAACTGACACTTGTTTTAAAGTGCGCGATAACATTTTTATAAATAACTGAAATTTCGCGTGCACTGCTTAAAGAGTGCCAACATTAGTTAGAAGAATTGCCAACATACGTACCGGGCACTAAAAACACTAATGATAGCATTAACGCTATATCCAAGATTAGTTAGAAATAGTTTCATCACATGTACCTGACACTCAAAGAACTAACACTGACATTAAACTGGTATAGCTAACATTAGTTGCAAGGATTGCCCGTGTACGGGTTTTACTAGTAACAATAATTGTATTATTGGGCGCGTCCGTGAAAAGTGACATAACTTTTGTCGGAATGAACTACGGGAACGCACAACATATCAAATCGAAAATGGCAGGATAAACCCCAAAAGATGTCATTTGCGACCTCAAATGGGCCTTTGAAGTTTTTGTAAATCTTGTTATTGAGTGTTAAAGCATATGTTATGATGAACGCCAACACGTGAGTTCAAGAGTGCCAACACATGTGTTCAGTAGTGTCAGTGCTACTAATAGTAGCGCCATCACCAGAGTTAACGACTGTAAATATCAGTTGATAACATACACTATTTATGAAAATGTCATCGCACACGTTTTTTGATAAATGCCAGTTAATTACAAAATTGTCACCACACTTTTTACATATGTTGTTAGCTTATTTTAAAACATCTGTTAAATTCCAATGTCTTCATTTTAGTTATGTTTTTAACAGTCAAACGAGTGTTAGGGAGAAGGGAAAAATTGAATGTAAAAGTCATAGTAAGGCTCCGTTTGTTTCGACGTAAAACGTTTTTCGGAAAATATTTTTCTATAAAATATTTTTCGAAAAATGAAGTTGTTTTCCGGAAAATGAAGATATTTTTTTCGGAAAATGAAGATGTTTTTTTGAAAATGAGATAAACATGTTTTCGGCTGTTTGGTAAGGAAAATGTTTTCCGAAAAATATTTTCATGTGTTTAATGAAAATATTTTTCGATATCTCTCTCTCTCTCTCTCTCTCTCTCTCTATATATATATATATATATATATATATATATATATATATATATATATATATATATATATATATATATATATATATATATATATATATATATATATTTTATGATTATGATTACGATTATTATTATTATTATTATTATTATTATTATTATTATTATTATTATTATTATTATTATTATTATTATTATTATTATTATTACGATTATGATGATTATTATGATTGTGATTATTATTATTATTATTATTATTATTATTATTATTATTATTATTATTATGATTATATATATATATATATATATATATATATATATATATATATATATATATATATATATATATATATATATATATATATATATATATATATATATATATATATATATACTTCCTCCGTCCCAGGAAATGTGTCACCCTTTTAGGGGTGGCACACAAATTAAGGAAAAAAGAGGGAAGAAAAAATGTTGTGAGTGTAATTTGAAAATAGGAGAGAGAATTAGTGGAGGAAATAATGAATTTAAAAAGTGTTGTGAGTGTAATTTGAAAAGAGGAGAGAGAATGAGTGAAGGGAATAGTGAGTGGGTGTAATAGAATATTAATAAAATATTTCCTTTTTAGGAAAGGTGACGCTTCAAACGGGACGCCATTTTGGGTAAAAAGTGACGAATTTTCTGGGACGGAGGGAGTATATATTATGATTACAATTATTATTATTATTATGATTATTATTATTATAATTATTAGTAGTAGTAGAATGTTTTACCTTGTGAAATATGAGTTGTACATGAAGGGTACCATTTTTCGAAAAATGTTTTACTTAGAAAAAATTCTTAAGTCATTTTACTTAGAAAGGGCGTAAAATGTTTTCCGAAAAACGTTTTCTCCATTTTTCGAAAAACAACCAAACACCGGAAAATGGAGAAAATATTTTTCGAAAAACAACTAAACACCGAAAAATGGGGAATTTTTTTTTCGAAAAACAACCAAACATCAAAAAACAAGTTATTTTATGAAAAATATTTTTCGAAAAATGTTTTATGTTGAAACAAATGGAGCCTAAGGTAAGGTAAGGTGGCAAATTTGTCACTAACCTACCTAGTGTACAGTGACATCTATAGTATAAATGAGGAATGCCATGAACAGTTGAATGAATAGTTTCATTGATCGAAATTCCCATTTTGCCCTCACTATTTTGTCCCTTTCCCATTTTGCCCTTAAATTATTTTTATTTTTTTTAATTAAATTTTGCCCTTAATAATTTTTTTTTTAAATTAAAAAAAAAATGTATCCTCGAACACGGGCTTAATTAAATAAAAATAAAAAAATAACGTGTCCTCGAATACGGGCTTATTCTAGTATTTTATAGTTTACCAAGTGAAAAGTAAAAAAAAACCAAAAAAGGAAGTAGATATTTTGTTGTCAAAATGAAGTGGGAATATGTGGTGACGGATTTTTCCCGTTAAAACTATTTTTTTTTTCTGTGGTTTTTCAGTCCGCTCAAGAAAGAATTTGAATGAAAAGAAAAAGAAACGTGTTCATAATTTCCACAACATTAGTCTACTTCATCAGCAACGAAACAAATTCCCAACCAGGGAAAGGTAGATCACCATTCACAAACTCCAATGGCAAGGTTTACAGCTCGAGGACGCCTCTTCAATGGCGGCTCAAATTCGTCGTCGGTGGTGGCAGCTTCATGTGGTAGTTTGAGATCAATTGATGTTTCCCCAATTCTGGTTCCGATTCCACCAAACCTTCACAAACGCAAGCTCCTGAGCTTCAATTCTACTCGTTCCAGAGTATGCGTCTCAAGATCTTCACCATCTTCGTCTGGAAGTCACGAGTACAAGCAGTTGAAGAACAAGGAGGAGATTTCGAATGCTGGGGATGACGCGATTCTTGAAGAGCTTTTGGAAGATTACGAGGATGAAATGGACGATCTTTCTTGTTTTAGGGGTTTGGTTTTGGACAACGCTTACAGGTTCCTCTTTATTTATTTATTTAGCTGTTTTCTTCTGAGTAATGCTCGTCAAGTGAATATCTATTTTCTTAAATAAAATTGTCCTCACTTGAATGAGGAATGCCTATTGTTCGGTGAAGTTACTAAATTTTTTCAGTGTCAATCATTATGTTCCCATTTATACTTGCAATTTATGTACATATATTTGAAAGTGCTTAAAACCTAACTCTATTAATTTTGCCTCAAAATCAAAATTTGGACAATCACTTGGGGATGAAGGGGTCACACTTGATATGGCTGATGCCGTATCACCATGAATGATCTTATAATCATTAGTCACTTTAAGTTGGTTGCGCTGAAATTACACCTCCAATTTAGGTTCCACTATTCCAACCAATTGGTGTTGTAACAATTCTAAACGCATAGCCAATTGAAGGTCAATACTTGTCCAAAGCACCCACGTAGTAATAATCACAATATTCTTTTGCACCTTGGCTTACTTGTCTATCATGCTCAACACCAATCAGTTGGAAGTCTAGGTAACATAGCCTGTTAAAAGAAGCAATTTGGCTTCAAGGATTGTGTGATGAAGTAGGAAGTGAAGAGAAGTTAATCGAGGTTCAATGTGATAGTCAAAGTGCCATTTATTTAGTGATGAACTAGCAAGGACAAACCGAATTGACGTTCACTATAATTTCGTTATGGAAGAAGGTCGACTATATCCAAAAGATTCGAATCTCAAATATGCTTGCAAATATGATGACTAAATCGATGATAGCAATCAATTTCCAACACCATATGAACTTGAATAGTGTTCTTAGGATTTTAAGGCTGCGCATATGAGAAGATGGAGTCTTTAGATGTGGAATTTGCCTAGGTGGCAAGGTAAAAATTTGTTTTCAGTTGGCTCATTTTAGTTTGTGGTCAATATATTTTCTTGAGTTGGCTAATTATAAGTTATGAACAATTGTTTGTTGGCTAAACATGAGCCATTTAAGAACAAGTGGATGGAAGGGGTTCCTTTTATAAACCTAAGGAGATCCCTCCCATTTACAGGTTCTTAAATCACTCGTGTTTCACCAATGAACTAAAAATCTAAGTGACTTATGATTAGCCAACTTAAGCCTAACTATTTACCACTAACTAAGCCACAAGCTTGGTGAATTCCGTATCTTTCCTAAAAAACATCTTTAGTAGCGCCTTCAAACATGCAGTTTTCAAATGCTGAGAAATTGAGCAATTTCAAACAATATTTATACTAGGTCACAGTTTCTAATATTTGATTCTGTTCTCTATTAGCTTTGCTTTTGTTAGCATTGCAACTTATCTTGAAGATTTAATACAGTAGTCTCCGGAAACATTGCTGCTTCTTTTTCTTTAAGCTTGGCATTAAAACTTACTAGATCTGGTTGCCATTGCCTTCTGCTAGGCCTATCAACGTTGTCTGCTGGAAACGTGCCATCTGTCTGGAGTTCATGGAGAAGGTTAGGCATGCGGGAGCTGATTATTCTCCAGAGATGGACAATTCATGAAATTACTTATTTATTTATCTATTTACAATTTGTCCGCAGAACTTCCCCACACTTTTAGCTAATGAAATATGCTAGTTAATCATAAGTAAAAATGAGCATGTATTTTGTAAGTTTTCAGGGATCCTTGAAATTAAAGTTTGCAAATTAGGCTTCTCCTTGTTTCCTGTCCTTGGGACTTAAATTCGCAGTTCCAATAGCAAAATTATTGATCTTGCTTTTTGCCCAGGCTGATGTTCTGGAGTATTATGATCAAACTGTTAACTCTCTTGATCGATCCTTCTACATCCCTGCTGTTTTGAGGGTAAGCAATTAAGAAACAATGTCTATATTCTAAAATTTTCCTTTTGTTCTGTGGAGCTACATTATTAGTACTAGTTAATTACTGAATTTGATCCAACTCCTCTATTCCATTAATTCGCTTCCAGTCATTTCTTTCTTCCTCCAAGTTATTGAGTGTTGATGCAATTGTCTTTGTACATTTATCCAGGTTCATCATCTACTTCAACTTAAGAGAAGAAGAATCAGGCGTCCCACTACTCGTGGAAGCATACTAAGTCGCGATGATTACACTTGTCAGTAAGTAGTCTCCTGATAGTTAGTATGCTTTTCTTCAGTTACTAATATCGTATTTATATATGATGGATGTGATATGGTAATTAGTGGAATATCTTAAAACTAAAAAACTTTTGATGTCTATTTGAAAATGATTGATTGTTTAGTAGCATATCTCCACACTTGAATGGCGTGACTGAAAATTGTGAGAAGGAGTGTCGAAATGACTCCTTGTAGAGTCTGAGACAGATACTATGCCCATGTCTGTATGGATTACTTAGTGCACCCCTTAGATGAGTGATGGTCTCACTGTCAACCATGCTACAAGTAGGGGAAGACCAAAAGTAACAACAAAATCAGTAATAAGTAATAAACAAGATATGAATGCTTGTAGCCTGTGTTATGACTTTGCTTTAGATGGAACGGAATGACGGTAAATGATTTATGTCTGCAACCATTGTGAACTAAAGCACCATCGAGTTAAGCTTAGTTCAGGGCAGTCATTATGGTTTGAAATGGCTTGATATGCATAATTGAGTATCTATCTATTATCTTAAGATTTCAAATGAGTTGGTAACTTAACATGGTATGAGAGAGATGATTTAGCAAGGTCGTGTGTACAATTCATCATACTTGCAGTTTGGTTTGGGATGCCCTAGAGTGGAAGGTTCGTTTCTCTTTACACGCGTGGAGGAGCGTTTAGGCTTGATAGACATAGTTGAGTCCCTATTTAATACTCCCTCTGTCCCCAAATGATCTTCTCACTTTTTTGTCATTACAACAAATGAAGTTTGAGCAATTATTTTAGGTTGATTTAATTATCCTAATGAAAATGTAAAACTTGTAATTGATAGTATTGTTGATGGTGTATCAATTAGAAGCTTGAGATTTACATTAGTATAATTACATCAATCTATATTTAATGCTCAAAGTTCATTTGTAGTAACGACAAAAAAAGCAGGAAGATCATTTTGGGACGGAGGGAGTATCTTTTGTTTTAGATGACTTTGTAGCTTAACGTGGTTACTAAAAATAACTTGTGCTCATTTAGATGAAGATCGGAACATACAAGGGCACTATATTCATAGCATTTTAACCTCCTTGAACATACTCTTGTTTTTATAAGTGAGGAACTCAGCAAAAGGTGCTCGACCTTTCCCTCATTTCTTTCCCAACTGGTAATGTGTATATAATGCTTATTATCAATTTGTAAGTTTATGTAGTGGCTAAAGGCTTTTTGACTTCTGTCTATACTTTGCTTTTATCATCATTACTATCAATACAACAACAACAAAGCCTTAGTCCCAAAATAATTTGGGGTCGGCTAACATGAATCCTCATATGTCATCGTGAAAAAAGGTTGTTGAACAAAAAATAAAAAATAAAAAATAAATAAAATAAATAAATAAATAAATAAACATACAAATAAAAATAATAAAAAAAATAAAAATCAACCCCCCACATGGATTTTTGCCCTCTACTCCGGCCTCTTCAACACCATACTTTCATCCACTCCAAGTAAACTCATATCATTTTCAATTACTCTAATCCAGGTTTGTTTGGGTCTTCCCCTACCCCTCGCCATTTTATCATTTCTCCACTGTTCCGGCCTCCTAACCGGTGCATCACTCGGTCTCCTTCTCACATGTCCAAACCACCTTAGACGATTTTCTCTCATTTTATCCTCAATGGGCACAACTCCTACTTTACCTCTGATCACCTCATTCCCCAATCGATCCTTTCTTGTATGACCGCACATCCATCGAAGCATACGCACCTCCGCCACATTCATCTTATGCACGTGACACTATTTCACGGCCCAACATTCGGTGCCGTAAAGCAATGCCGGCCTAATTGCCGTGCGGTAGAATTTTCCCTTTAATCTATTGGGCATGCCGCGATCACATAGAAACCCTGTGGCACTCTTCCACTTCAACCAACCTGCTTTAATCCTATGAGCCACATCTCCATCTAATTCTCCATCCTTTTGGATAATGGATCCAAGATAGCGAAAAAACTCAGAAGCTTAGATAATATTTCCATCAAATGTGACCGCCCCTGCCTCCCTACTTCCAACTCTGTTAAACTTACACTCTAAATATTCAGTCTTGCTTCTGCTTAATCGAAAACCTCGAGATTCCAAAGTGTGTCTCCACAACTCCAATTTACTTTCAACGCCCTCTCTTGTCTCATCAATCAGCAAAATATCATCTGCGAACAACATACACTTTGGTATATCATCTCTGACTGACCTCGTCAATTCGTCCATTATCAAAATAAAAAGAAAGGGGCTAAGTGCGGAACCTTGATGCACTCCAATCTTTATAGGGAACTCTTCAGTCTTCCCAACACTAGTCTGTACACAAGTACTAACTCCATTATACATGTCCTTGATAATATCAATATATTTTTTTGAAACACCCTTCTTTGTTAATGCCTAGGGATGGCAACGGGGCGGGTTCGGGACGGGTTTTGCATTTCCCAAATCCGCCCCTATAGTAATCCACCCTTTCCCGAACCCGCCCCGCCCCGTTATTTGGATTACCCGAACCCGAACCCGCCCCGCCCCGCCCTGGAAGTTGCATCAGTCAACAAAACAGAAGCAGAACAGTTTGAACAATTATTGAAGCTGAAAAAAACATAAAAAATCTAACCTCTGTTTAAGCTGAATACAGGAAAAAAATACATATACAGAATAAATTTTTCTTGACCTCTATTTATGATTTCTTGACCTCTGTTTATACCATGATAGCTATAATAGGACATAAAAAATCAAATAGACACATTTCCACAAGGTTGCATACTCTGTACAATGCTAGTAACCGTAAGGTATAGTAGAAAACTAGAGAGAGTTTTTCTTGACCTCTGTTTATGATTTCGCATAAACAGGAATTAGGGGATAGGAAGGAAGTGAAGTACCTGCGACTCTGCGAGCTGCGATGGCGATAGAGAGGGTCAGAGGCGATGGCGAAGGCGATGGAGATGGCTCACGGTCACGGCTGCGGGGGAAGGACGACGCTGCGGTGGGGTGCGGGCCGCACCGTGCGGCTCAAACTGGGAAGTGGGAGGGAAGAGGAAAGGAATTGGGAGAGAATGAGGTGAGGCGATGGAAATGAACGGGAACCCTAACCCTAAGCGTATCTAATGACTAATGAGCGTATTACGTATAGAGGCAGCAGGGGTATTTCAGTAATTTCATAGTTAATCGGGGCGGGTCCGGGGCGGGTTGGGGTAAACCCGAACTCTAGAAAAACCCGGCGGGTTTTCAAAATTGGATCCCAAACCCGGCCTATTAGGGTCGGGTCTTTTCAGGTTCGGGTCGGGTTCGGGTTTTTTGCCATCCCTACTAATGCCCACCAAAGTACCTCTCTTGGCACTTTATCATATGCCTTCTCCAAATCAATGAAAACCATATGCAAATCTTTCTTTTGATCCCGATATTTCTCCATGGTTTGTCTCATAAGATATATTGCCTCCATAGTCGATCTTCCCGGCATAAACCCAAATTGGTTATCCGAAATATCCACAATTTTTCTCAGCCTTTGTGCAATCACTCTTTCCCAAAGTTTCATAGTATGGCTCATTAGTTTGATCCCCCGATAGTTGGCACAATCTTGAACATCACCTTTGTTCTTATACAAAGGGATCAGAGTACTCTTCCGCCACTCCAATGGCATTGTGTTAACTCTCCATATCTTGTTAAATAGCGTTGTTAACCAATCTATTCCCCTCTCCCCGAAACATCTCCAAACCTCAATTGGTATACCATCCGGTCCTACAGCTTTCTTCAATCTCATCTTTTTCATTGCCATTTCCACTTCACTCTTTTGAATTCTCCGCATAAAATCTCGATTAATCATACTCGAAGAGATATTTAAATCTCCAATATCCTGCTCTTGACCGCCATTGAACAAGGTATCAAAGTACGAACTCCATCTATCTTTTATTTCTTTATCCCCTACTAGAACTCTTTGGTGTACATCCTTTACACATTTAACCGTCCCAATATCTCGTGTCCTCTTATCCCTCATACGAGCGAGTCTGTAGATGTCCTTTTCTCCTTCTTTTGTATCCAACTTATCATAAAGTTTCTGATTCACCTTTGCTCTTGCGTCTCTTACTGCTTTCTTAGCATCTCTTCTAGCTTCCTTATACTTCTCATAGTTCTCGTCGCTCCTACATTTTCCCAATAATTTGTAGCATTCTCGCTTGCCCTTTATTGCTTGTTTTACTTCTTCGTTCCACCATGATGTGTCCTTACATGGTGACCCATTTCCTCTAGATTCTCTAAGGACTTCTTTCGCCACCTCCTTTATGGTATGTACCATCTTAGTCCAAGTCGAATCTATATCCATATCCTCCATATTATCCGACCAAATACCGATATCGACCATCTTAGCTACAAATTTCGATTGATTCTCCCCTTGAAGTCTCCACCACTTGATTCTAGGGTCTACCTGTGGTTTTCTCTTCCTTGAAATTCTCTTACTTCGAAAATCAAGTACCACCAGTCTATGTTGAGTTGCTGTGCTCTCACCCGGAATAACCTTGCAATCTGTATAACTCTTTCTACAAGTATTTCTTACTAAGAAGAAGTCAATCTGACTCGCATTACCTCCACTCCTATAGGACACCAAGTGAGATTCTCTCTTCTTGAACCAAGTGTTCATTATACTCAAGTCATATGCCAACGTAAAGTCCAGAATACTATTTCCTGCTTCATTCCTCTCCCCAAAACCAAAACCTCCATGTATGCTCTCAAAGCCATGTCGACTAGACCCCACATGCCCGTTCAGATCACCACCAATCACTAACTTCTCACCACTAGGTACTTGTTGCACTACCTCCTCCAAATCTTCCCAGAACACTTGTTTAATAGATGCATCCAACCCTACTTGTGGTGCATAGGCGAAAATAATAGTTATAATCTCATCACGTATCACCAGTTTAATGCCCATAATTCGATCACTCTTCCTGTATACTTCCACCACATCATTAATATACTCCTTATCAATAATGATACCCACTCCATTTCAACCCTTATCCTTTCCTGAGTACCAAAGCTTAAAACCCCAAGGCGATATTTCTTTTGCTTTCTCTCCAACCCACTTAGTTTCCTGTAGACACATTATGTGAATCTTCCTCCTCCTCCTCATAACTTCCACCACCTTTGTTGATCTCCCTGTCAAGGATCCAATGTTCCAAGTTCCAAAGCGCATCCCACTACCCTTACACCTACCATGAACTAGCTTCTTTACCCGCACTCGTCCGCAATGCGGGAACCCTTGCATATTTGACACCACCCCTGGGCGAAGAGATGGTGCGTCGCTTCCGGGTGACGACCTAGCAACCTTTGCATACTTATCACTACACCCAGGTCTTTGAAATGTAGCGCGTCGCTGCTGAGGAAACGCCCCAACGATATTCATATTCAGATTCATGTCATGATAATGTGACAAAATTTTTACGCTGGCTGTCACATGCCTACCGCAACCCTCACCCTTTATCCTGACTTGGGACAGGCAAGGATAAATCCTTGGTGGGTTTATCATCATTACTATCAATACCAGCACTTTTTGTTAATGCCATTACTCTTATTAATATAAATGGATTTGATGTTTGATAATTGGAGCATGTGCATTAACATGTTATATCTTCAACAGGTACTGTTCTTCCCAGGACAGGTTAACCATTGACCATATTGTGCCTGCTTCACAAGGTGGAGAATGGACTTGGGAAAATCTGGTAAGACAGCTCAAAATTTATGTATGGCGGTAACCTACCGTTTTGCATTGTAGCATCACCATTCACTAGGTGTAGTTTTGGCCGGCCATGTTTTTTGATGAATTAATATAAACCCATTACTGCCTGGATAATGTGCATTCTTTTAGTTATCTAGGGAGACAAAAAGAGTTCAAAGTTGACTTCATGAACATTTTATTTGTCCTTAGATTGCCGTTTATTTTCATTTCAAAGAGAAAATAATAAAAAGTAGTCATACTATGGGGTCAGCTAGAATGTTTGGTCGAATTGCTTTCTGACGTGCTAAATCTATTGCTTTGAGCATAAATAAAACGTGTTTCAATAATCTAAACATGGGAGAGTTGATAGGACTTGGCTCTGAATATCAGGTATTGATACGCATGTGGGTGTAGGAGGCACAAGAATTGAAGTATTTAATACCATATTTTGGTGCTCGACTGCCACACTTGTGTCTCATGTCATATAATGTTGTTTCAAACCGGGTACAAAAATATAGAACTCATGGTCAAATTCACAAATCATGAACCGTGTAGGGCCTTCTAATAATGTCTTAAAATATACACCTCACAAATAATGAATTCTTCACCCTTTCTCTCTTACATTTTATCTGGTACAGTACAAATGAGCTCAATTGATCCAGTGACCAGTAGAAACAGCCCTCATGTGAATCAGTCAGCTTTGATGCCGTAGCTATCAATGTAGATTGGCAATGTAAGTATTCTAATTAAAGAAAAAAAAAAGATACAGATGAAGAAGACTGCCCAACCTGATTGGGTTCTTTATTCAATCAAATACCGGATACAACAAGATTAAGGTTATACAAGTATGAAAACTAAAGAGTGAATCGTGTGATTAGTCAAATCATAGAGATTGATAATCATACCCAATCAGGACAACATATGCTATAACTATGTTATTGATTTTATAGTTTTACACTAATTATCTAGATACCTAATTGACTAGTAGCTTGGCTTCTATATCGAGAGCGAGGCAAAACAATTGGGTAAATCGTAAATCAAACCTATCTGATGTCTATCATGTTTTGGTACCATGTTAAACCACCCTTTTCTTAATACACAAATAAACTATTCCCTCTGGCAAAGTTATCTCGTGGGACTGTTACACCATGTCATCTTGCTAATGTGGTGTGGCACACCGATCCGGTGTTAACACATAGTGGGTGGATATCAAGTGATGTAACTAGCCCTCCAAATCAAGGGGCTGATTGCTTTTGATTTGATCATTCATAAACATGGCAACATGTAAGTGAAATGTCACACCACATCAACAAGATGACTTGGTATAATAGTTTCATTGGATAACTTTTCCTCCGTCTTTCCCAAACTAGTTTTCCACTATTCCCCTTTGGGAAGTTCCAAATTATGTCCCCTTCCAATTTTAGGAATTTTTTCCCAAACCAATAATATACTTACATCTGTGAGATTAAACGATATAGGGCGCACTGATTTGACACCACCAAAAGAATTTTAGGAGTACTAATGGAATGTTCATAGAAGTCAAAAGCTTTCTTAAAACCAGTGTACAGTAAACATGAGAAACTTGCTTTGGGATGGAGGAAGTACTATCTTCTGCAAGATTATTTATCTTATAAAGCATAAGATGTTTGGTTCGCTGGCAAGTGGTGTAGATTTCTTTGAGAAGTGAAAGATGCAAAACGGAAAGAAGAATAGTAGGATTTTTAGAATGTCCATTATGTTGAATGATTAGAATGTCCATTAAATTGAATCAATTTTAGGAGTGTTGTGACAGCTCATTCTCCTGGAGTGCCTGGGAGTCGCTAATTTGGTGGCTAGGAAACAGATTTTAAGCAATAATATGTTAACTGGACTCGGGATCGGGTATCCGACACGGGTACGGATCCTAGTGTCGGATTCACTTTTCCTCAAAAAATTGGACACGGGGACAATGTCCTAAAATTAGGATACGGGTACGGGGATACGTTAATAACAAAATATATTGAGTCTATTTATATACTTTACTTATAAATGAAGTCAACTCACTCTTTTTTTGGTAAGATATAATGTATAATTAAGTAAAACAACATTAAAACTTGTAAAATTTTTATAAATGAAGTCAACTCACTCCTTTTTTTCTTTTTAATTTTTCTTGTCGTATCCGAATGAAAATGCGGGTGTCGGGGTGTCTTGTCGGACACGATACGTGTCGGACACGGGTACTTCAACATATTTGAAGAGTCCGGGTAACACAGGCAATAATTAATTATGTTTGATTGTTTATCTGTTAATTACTTCTTCTGTTCATGTCCTTTTGATTTGCTTGGATGGTTCTTTTTCGTTCACGCTTCAGGTTACTGCCTGTCATAGTTGCAACTCAAAGAAAGGCCATAAATCTTTAGCAGAAGCAAACATGCAGCTGCTTAAGACCCCCAAGGTATGATCAAGTTTCTTCAGTATGGACTCATATTTAGAGCACAAAAGCACCATTACATATTATGAACCCTGAGTTGATATCCAATATAATTAGTAATGAGCCATGGCATCAATTTTGGTGTTGCAGCCTCCTAAAGCCTACGAGATACTAGCCCTGCCCCTAACGAGGTCAGCTTCAAGAATGCTGATAAGAACAAAGAAGATGCCCAATGAGTGGCAACAGTACCTGTCTAAACCATTTCCCTGACACCTTTCTCATTGGCATCTGCATATACAAGCATTTCACGCAGATTGACATTCTTATCATCTCACATAAGTTTTTTATATATCTCGAATGCAATACTAGAACCTTACCTTTGCCTTATTTCTCCAGGGAACTAGCCTTAAGTAAATAAACCATTATGTACATTGGCTGTTAGTCTGATGTTTTATGATTTGTTTTGGGTTCACTGTTACAGGGCTCATATTTGTATAATCTTAGGCTACTTGTAATTACCAAAATATTAATGTAAATAATTATTACCAGAAAGATGTCACCTCTGTTCTTTCAGTATGTTTGTCCTTTCATATCTGCAAGTGTGGATTGATTTCTTTCTGATATCCCCTTGTGGCCATGGTTACGATTTAAATACAAGATCAAATTTTGTTGTGTGGCATTGTTTCTTTCAATTGTTTGTTGCTAGCCTTGATTAGCGGGCTTCACCCTCAGTGTGAGGGAATTGTGGTGCACACAGTCACAGTCTGCTCTTATATGTAGACTTTATAAGAACTCTTTCGGTTTTTTATTTTTCATGGCATTCCTAGGTATTTTCCAATCCGACTATTACTAGGGCTTTTCCTGAATTATCTTCAGTTGTCGATACCCTGGGCGACTTTTTCCTTAATACTCTTGCAACTGCTATGATTGGTCTATGACAACGTAAAGTCATTGACATGCAACAGTAGAACGGCATTCTAAGATTTTCCTTGAAAAAGGTGCCACTACCTAGTATTAAGTATTAAGTCGTCCCTCTAGCTTTTGTAACTAGAGAACGACATCGGTAATAGTCTAAAGAGTGACTTTATATGGGGGGGGGGGGTTAACGGTTGATACCACTTCTAAAGCTTAAACTTTTACTCCCTACGTCCCAAAATGAATGTCCTAAAACTTTTCAAATTTGAAAAATTTCGGACATTCATTTGGAAACATAGGTAGTATATGAGTTGTTATTAATGTGAATTGTGGTGTAGTAGTGTGAAGGAGGAAGGGGGGGGGGAGGGGATTTGTTGTTTGATTGGTTTGGTTATATCATTTACTCCTTTTAAAGGTACATTCCCTCCATCCACCCCCCTCTCCAAAAGAAAAAAGAAAGAATAATCTTAGGTTAGGTGAGAGCCTTTGCGGCACTGGAGTAATGTTGTTGTTGTAGTTATTATTTAGGGTTGAATATGATATAGTGATGATGGTGTTTATATGGAATAATTCAAACATATGTTGGCGGTTCTTTGAAACAACCTTGAAAGGTGCATACACACATAAATTTATCTTTTGGGAGAAAAGTAATGGTAGAAAGTCAATAATTGCAGTTACTTCTTCTAACCCAAAATGAATGTACTTATTTTTTAAATTGCTCTTGCCCCGAAAAGGGAGAGAGAGACCAGGGAATCGTCCGCTCCCGCACCTGTTCATGTGACGGATCGAACATCGTTAGGTCCCGAATTCTGCGACGGGAGAATCACCAGGCAAGGCAACTTTTTCTAAAGTAAGGGGAATCAACTGAGTGAGCTAGCCTACTGAAAAAGGTTTACCTAAAAAAGTTAAAAGTTTGAATATGTATTAAACATTTATTTTGAAGCGGAGGAAATACTCGGTGATACGAGTTTGACACTTTTTAACCAATTCAAATGTGATTTATTATATGGATTGCTACTAGAATATTCTAGCTGTTACTTGTTCTAACTTCAAATTTATGTATTATTGATGCATGTGAAGTAGCAGTTGATTTGTGAGCCCCCATAGCAGTAGAACAAGGGGCCTATAATTTTGTAATGCTACATTCACACTTCATTTACTGTCATGGACTAGTCCAGATCCATATCAGATTATCCTCGTCTTCTGAGAAAGTTTAGGATCTGGCACCCTTTATACTTCTGTATTATTATTATCATCATCATTAATTTACTGTGATTTGTGCCCCAATATGAAGACTACTAAATACTAATGAATGTATACTTTTTTTTTTTTTTTTTTTTTCACTACTCTCTCTCTCACACACACACACACACACACAGACACAGATAAACTGTAGTATTCTCTACATTTCTTGCAAGGAAAAACACTACCCCCTTCTCATTGTAAAGTCAGAGAGAGAGACACAGTGAGTGGGGTAAGCATTTACTGATCTGTCCTGCATTCAAACACTAAATATCTACCATTATTTTGTTGGGATTGAGGGAATACAGATTTGTTCCATAGCAATTCAAAATAAAATTAATAATTTTTATTTCCCTTTCACCCCCACTGAGGAATAAAGAGATTTTGGAGAGTGGTTAAAGTAAATTTTGATTTTTTGATGAAACCAAGAAGAACAGTGGGTGCAGTGCTTTGAATATTGAATGTGAACACCTCCATAATAATATTATTTATTTATATGGACCTGCCTCTGCCTCTGGGTAACTTCAAATTTTCTTTCTTCTCCATAGCGATAGGAATAAATTTAGAGATAGAGATAGAGAGAGAGAGAGAGAGAGAGAGAGAGAGAGAGAAGTGGGGTAAGGGTGTGATTGATTGAACTGTGATAGAATTGACAGAAATCAGACATACCCCCAGAGGTGTGTTTTGTTTGATAGCTTGCATTTGCCGACATAAAAAAGGAAGCCCTCCTGAAGAGAATCATCACTTCCTCCTTCCCTACTTCTTTAGTCAGTCACCTTTTTGCATAAATATTGAAACTTTAAGTGATTTGAGAGAGTTTCACGTGAAGGTTTTAATTAGTAAGTTAGAGTACAATGGATATCTGCCGGAATATTTCAGTTTCAGGTGGTCTTCAGTATCAGCAGCAGCCGCAGCCGGAGTATCAGCTTGGCTCCCTTGATGACCTCTTTCCCGGCCACCCTTTGGTATTTACTATCTCCTCTCTCTCTCTCTCTATATATATATATATATATATATATGTGTGTGTGTATCTTTCAATTTGGTTTAAGTTTGCTGTTTGTCAGTTTTGTGTTGTCCACCAATTTTTCATATGAAGAAGAGTTACTCCCTCCGTCTAAAATGAATGGCCAAAAACTTTCAAATTTGCTCTTGTTTTGGTCATTCATTTTGGGATGAAAGGCAAATTAAAAAAATTTTTTTTTGGTCATTCATTTTGGGACAATAATTATTTATCTTCTTTTCTGACTCTTTCTTCTTTACTGGTTCCCTCTTGCAAGAATATCTGTTTCCCCCTTACCCTTTTGGTCAGACTTGTTTCTGTTTTTGACATAATCCATGTGTTTTATTGTATATGTGTTTTAATTAGTTATTAGTACTATATATATTATTTTTTTTAAAAAAAAATTAAATGCATGATTCTGCTGGTCTATTTTTGGGGAAAATGAATGAAGTGAATGCCAATAATGCAGGAGGAAGAAGGGGATGTTAATATGGAATGGCTATCCACATTTGTTGAAGAATGCTTTTCCAGCAATGGAAATTGCCTACTCCCTCCTGCCACTACACAAACACAACCCTTTCAGCAGCAGCAACAGAAGCACCTTATGAAACCCACTCCTAATAAACCAACACAATCATTTGGAAACAAAGCTCCCCTTCAATTTGACAAGCTAGTCATACCAGTAAAGGGCACTAGAAGCAAGAGAAAAAGAAGCCAATCTAGGAAAACAAAGGCAAGTTGGTGGTCCCCACCACCCCAATCAGACCCTCCTCTGCTTCACCAAGCCTATTGGTTAGCTGACAGTGAGCTCATTTTCCCCCAAAAGCAGCAGCAAGATAATGAACAAGAACAAGAAGCAGTTGTTAGTAGGCAAGGGAGGAGAAAGAAGAAGAAGAAGAAGAAGGTGAAGAATCAGAGTAATAATCATAGTAGTTATGATTTGATGATGGAGCAGGAGGGGAGCAGCAGCAATGGAATAAGGAGGTGCACCCATTGTTTATCGCAGAGGACCCCACAATGGAGGGCAGGACCATTGGGTCCAAAAACACTGTGCAATGCATGTGGGGTGAGGTACAAGTCAGGCAGGCTGCTCCCAGAGTATAGACCAGCCAAGAGCCCTTCTTTTGTTAGTTATATGCATTCAAATTCTCACAAGAAGGTCTTGGAGATGAGAACACTCTCCCTTCTCACCTCTGACTCATCTTCCTCATCTCCTACTTAATTTACTTAGTTGCTAGATGACTATATTGGAGACTGGTATACTTTTAGTCTTAATGAAGTTGTATTGGTTCATTCCCACTTATTTATCTCATGGACATGAAACCGCTGCTCCCATGAATCTGTCTCTTCGCTCTTTCCAAAGGCTGTGATCAGGACATATCCCTCCTTTGCAAGATGGGTGGTTGAGATGAATTGGGTGACTTCAAATGCCCAATTCATCCCAATCATTCATCTCGCAAAGTATTAGATTTGGCAAAATTTCAGCCATTGGAATTGGAAGCGGTGGTTCCAATTCCCTGTTTATTTGTGGTGATGAGTTTGTGTGTTTCTCAAATCTACATGATAAATGAGGGAGGGGTTTGCTACAGTGGTATGAACAGTTTCAAGCGGCGAAATTTCCATTTTGCCCTCATACATTTGTCCCTTTCCCATTTTGCCCTTAATTTTTTTTAATTTAAAAAAAAAAATTAAAAAAAAAAAAATCACGTGGCTTTGGACACGGGCATGTACTAATAAATATACATGTAGCTTAGCCTTGATTAGCAAATCAATTAGTGTTAGATTCACGAGAGGCCTTGAGTTCAAGCCCTATGTTTCTAGGATTTTTTTCTCAAATAATACCTTTTTACTTTTTAAATTCCAAAAATGACTTACTGTTCAAAGTTTTGCCCAAAATGTTCCTTTTTTTGCAACTCGCTACACCGTGTAGCGAGTTTGACTTGGGCTGGTCAAACTCGCTACACCGTGTAGCGAGTTCTATGTAATTAGGGTTTGACAGTTGGTCATTAATTAGGACAATTAATTAAACAAAACTTGCTACACCGTGTAGCGAGTTTGACATGCCCAAGTCAAACTCACTATACCGTGTAGCGAGTTAAGCTTTATTAAATACTTCATCTCAGTTTCCAGATTCATTTATCTTCCCCTCTTCTTCTCATTCCTCGTTCATTCATTCTCTCTCTCTCGTATCCTCCTAGCAACCCTCACTCAATCTTCTCAATCCAAATTCTATTAAACCCAAAAAAATGGATCTTAACGAGCAGCGTTTTTTTTTCCGCGGTGAAGGCTCCTCTTCATCGCGTGTTATTCCTGGTCCCGCCGGTGCCGTACAGTCCGCCATGCGTCAGAGAAATTTTGACCGTCAGAACTTATCTTCACAACAAACACCGATCGCAACCCAAGAATATATACGGAGAGCGATTGAAGATCCGGTAAAGGATGAAGCTTTCCAAGACAGTCCTTGACTCTCTGCAATGGAATTTCTCACTGAAGCGGGTACATATTATCCGTTAAGCTCTATCAAGAAGAAATGTCATACTATTGATAGGGTGGATCAGGTATAATATCAAGATTAATTATAGTTAAATGTGCGTAAATTTGATTGATTTTTTACATTTATGTATGTTCTATTAGGTTGTTGCTGTTATCAAGTCCTGCATACGAAATGAGTTTGGTGATCTCTGGGTGACTTTAAAGATTAGGATATGAGCTTAGTATACTTTCTATCATGGGTGAAATGTGTTTGAGTTACTATAACTGAGATAAAATTATTAGGATCCTACGGATACCATAGAAGCTTCCATTCATCACAAAGTGACTGAGAGTGAATTTGGAAAAGATATATCTGTTGGTTCTGTTCTGATACTTCAGAAGGTATGATATACTCCCTCCGTCCCAGAAAATGCTTCACCTTTTACCCAAAATGGCGTCCCGTTTGAAGCTTCATCTTTCCTAAAATGGAAAAGTTTTATTAATATTCTATTATATCCACTAACTATTTCCTCCACTTATTCTCTCTCCTAATTCACTATTACACTCACAACACTTTTTAAATTTACTATTTCCTCCACTAATTCTCTCTCCTATTTTCAAATTACACTCACAACATTTTTTCTTCCCACCTATTTCCTTAATTTGCGTGCCGAGCCTAAAATGGTGAAGTATTTCCTGGGACGGAGGGAGTATTAATTAGTGAATTTGTAATCATCATTAATTCTTTCATCTAATTGTTTGTTTTGAAATATTTAGGTTGTTGTTTGGCACCCCTTCCCATCATCATCAGCACGTTATCTTAACATCGCACTTCCTAATGTGTTCAAGGTACATATTTTCTTATTTTTGCTGAATTGTTGGAATCATACAGTAAATAATGTTAAACTCATTTGTTTTGCAGGTATTTCCTAAGGATAGTGAAGTAGTGAAGTTAAGTGACTTTTAAGTTCGTTTGGTTTATATGAATTTCCTAAATGTTTTAATGAATTAATGTAAGATTTCCTATGTGGCCGGGATGTGGCCACTAACTTGATAACATATTTTTTTAACACATATAAAAAAAGTTTTAAACATAAACATAATTTATGAAGAAGAGTTGAATATATTAATATCTCTGTCCCACTTGTAAAAAAAATATTTTAAACAAAAACATAATTCAGCAACATGTCATCATTTATTTTAACACATGTAAATTTTTTTTTGATGTTAGTACGAAGGTATTTTGAGCAATAATTTGAAGTTCATTTAATTATCCAAATTAAAATTTAAAAGTTGTTATTGATACACCATTATATGTACTACATGTAACAATTTTTAGATATTCATTATGATAACTAAATTAACCTATATTTATTGCTCAAAATACCTTCGCGAACGAAAAAAAATTGAAACAAGAAATGTTTGAATCGAAGGAAATTATTGGGGGGACAATATCTGGCTTAAACTCGCTACACCGTGTAGCGAGTTTCATTAAAGTTGAAATCGCTACACGGTGTAGCGAGTTTAATTCAACTTTAATGAAACTCGCTACACGGTGTAGCGAGTTTAAATCAGAAATGCCACTTTCCAGCTACAAAGTTCAGTTTTCAGTTATTATCCCAAAATTTCGGATTGGGACACAAATTAGTCACATATTTTAGCTTAAACTAATATATTTTTACAAAACTAAATTTACCAAAAAAAAAAAAAATAGCAAGAAAACAAACAATCTAATCACAGCTAAATTAAACACAAAATAAATTAAAATATAGGAATATAAACTTATACTTACAAAATTTTGATGATTAAAATGTTGAATTTGAATGGCAATGGCTTTGTTCCTTTTTCTTCTTCCTTCCTTTCTTGGCGGCTGTAATGTAGGTTTTTTTTTATTTTGTTTTTTGAATGGCAATGGCAATGGCTTTGGCTCTTGATTCTTCTTCTTCTTCTTCTTCCTTGCTTTTCTTCTTCCTTGGGCGACTGTAAGAAACTTAGGGTTGTTTTTTGTTCTCTTTTGATGAAGACCGTAAACCAGAAGGGTTTTTTTGGATTTTTAATAACTCGCTACGCGGTGTAGCGAGTTTGCCTTTGACAGGTCAAACTCGCTACACGGTGTACCGAGTTTAGCTTAATTAATTGCCCTAATTAAATTTCAAACCGTCAGTCTTAATTACACAAAACTCGCTACACGGTGTAGCGAGTTTGACCAGCCCAAGTCAAACTCGCTACACGGTGTAGCGAGTTTCAAAAAAAGGAACAGTTTGGGCAAAATTTTGAACAGTAAGTTATTTTGGGAAATAAAAAAGTAAAAAGGTATTATTTGAGAAAAAATTCATGTTTCTAGCTAGCTAAAAAATGATGTTTATTTGTGACTGTAATTTACATCGAAATGCGTTTGCATAATATGATAAAAGTTTTTTTTTTAATGTAGACTAATAAAAAAGCAAAAATCACAGTAAAAATAATCTTTTTTTTTTAACATTTAGAAAAATCGTGCTTTTATTACATGCGGTAACATTATTATTGTAAAATTTGAAACTTAATCGGTGATAATATCGTAAATAATCGAAATATATTAATACACATTGGCACATATTAACACACATAAAACGACATTTCTAAACATAAACACTAACACAACTTTCTAAACACACACACACACACACACACACACACCCACGCCTAAACGTAAACTGAAACTTTTAAAACACTAAAACTGTAACGCCCCCAATTTTCACAACAATAATAATAATAATTCTCCAATATAAATAATAATTCAAAACCAAATAACGGTAACTAAAATTCACAAAATCTTTAAAGTCTTACAAACTCTCAAATAATTGCAATAACTAAATAAAAAGTCTAAAATGAAATAAGCCAAAACGATCCTTGAACTCCTCGTGAAGTGCTCCCGAACCGTTTCACATTCTTCCTATATGAAATCTGGAAGAAAAGAAGATGAAAGGGTGAGCGAACAATGTCCAGCAAGTTCATATACAACCCCTCCGGTTACTAAGGAGGAGTTGACCTGAAGGAATATCAACGATACAACTTTCAAGTAACAATCGAAGACATAACATAACATAAATTCGAAATAGTTATTTACCAAATCTCAAACCAAATGTCTTTCAAAATCTCCACGGTTTCCCAAACTGAGTTGACAATTATTTTGGAGTTTCAAATGATGACGAAATCGATTCAAAATTGACTCGAATGATTTACTTAATTAAAACCGTCCCATACCAGTTTTAATTAACTAAACCACTCACAGATTATAAGGAAATTCAAAGGACTGATAAGCTGAACAAAACTAACTCGAATGATCTAATTATCTACAACTGTCCTATACCAGCCGTAGATAATCAAATCATTCACAGATATCATGATCACATAAGTGGTCCACTGACCTTATCAAACCAAAATCCCATAAAGGGAACCAAACTGACTCCGCAGAGTCCTAAACAGTGTATCCGGAACACCCCACCACTAATTTGAAGCGGTGTACTAAGTTTGCCCGAAGGCCAAATATCAAATATTCCCCTCCGAAGAAGGTTGTCTAACTTAGTGATCATTGATGGAACACAAAATCATTTCATATCAAAACTCATTTTATACAAAATACGAACTTCCATAAGGACAATAATATTTTCGTATTTACGAAATCAAAAGAACGATATAGCAAACGAACAGCAAAAGATTAGCAAATGACGGTAAACGAGGGAGTCAAAACAAATACTGACGCGAGGTCAGCTTTTACGTATCAAAGGAACGTACATCGCCAAGAAATATGCGGAAGCCTAAATAATGAAACAGAGCGGAAATCAATTAACTTAAAGATGTATAATCCCTTACCTTCGATTGAGGTTTTTCTTAAAGTACTTGAACGAAAACAAAGCCTTCACTAGTGCCTTCCAAAATCTCCTCCTTCCTTCTTCAGTCTCGCCTTCTCCGTTCCACTAAGTTAGACAACCTGCTTTGGCGGGGTATATTTGATATTTGGCTTTCGGGCAAACTTAGTTCACCGCTTCAAATTAGTGGTGGGGTGTTCCGGATACACTGTTTAGGACTCTGTGGAGTCAACCTTTGTGCCCTTTGTGGGATTTCGAACCCTTTGTGGGTATTAGTGCTCTTTGTGGGCTTTTGTTCCCTTTGTGGGTATTAGTGCTCTTTGTGGGCTTTTGTTCCCTTTGTGGGATTTTGGTTTGATAAGGTCAGTGGACCACTTATGTGATCATGATGTCTGTGAATGATTTGATTATCTACAGCTGGTATGGGACAGTTGTAGATAACTAGATCATTCGAGTCAACTTTGTTCAGCTTATCAGTCCTTTGAAATTCCTAATAATCTGTGAGTGATTTAGTTAGTTAAAGCTGGTATGGGACAATTTTAAATAAGTAAATCATTCGAGTCAATTTGAATCGATTTCGTCATCATTTGGAACTCCAAAATAATTGTCAACTCAGTTTGGGAAACCGTGGAGATTTTGAAAGACATTTGATTTGAGATTTGGTAAATAACTATTTCGAATTTGTGTTCTGTTATGTCTTCGATTGTTACTTGAAAGTTGTATCGTTGATATTCCTTCAGGTCAACTCCTCCTTAGTAACTGGAGGGGTTGTATATGAACTTGCTGGGCATTATTCGCTCACCCTTTCATCTTCTTTTCTTCCAGATTTCATATAAGATCTCTAAGTAATATGAACTGAGATTAAGGCTTGGAATGGCTACTATGTGCGTGTGTGTGTTTAGGTTTAGACAATGTGACTTATTGCCCAAGTGGGCAATAAGGAGTATTTATAGTGTAGAGAGAGATCTCTCAGGAGAGATCTCAACCGTTGGCTATGTTTGTCTTATTCATCACTCGTGTCAGGCTTTGAAAGGAGTGCACGAATAAAGTGCACTGCTACCGTAGGAAATGTCGTTAAAAAGACGAAGGTCAGAGGAGCATGTGATAGTTCGATCCGCGCCACAACGCACGTGATATGCGTATGGGGTTTCATTTAATGTGATGGCAACAAGCCGGTCAGAGTTGTCAATATAGTACAATTTGTCGGCGGTAATGACGGAGAGGAGAGCGAGATCGTTCGGGAAAACCAGTATGCTGCTCGACAGTCGGGACATAGGGAGACAACAATGAAGTATATATAAGTTGGTGCCTGAGCAGGATAGCTTAGCCCGCTCCTCGGGTAGGATCAGGAACTAAGCCGGTTCATTAACAAAATCGAGTCAACTCGAATGTAACGATATTGGGCCCGGTCCGAAGGGTACGGGCTTATCAGTGGCCCCTTGCTTCTAGCGCTATATTATTTATGGTTTGAGCGAGGAGCTATTATTAGAGTGGAATACGGGCTGACGCTTTGAATGAAATTTCTTACTTGCGCGAAAATGGCCTCGGGCTACGAGTGTCGAGGAGGGGTCCTAGAGACACGTGCCATCCTTATGCCAAGTGTTGGTGGAAGTTGATAGACTTGTGGGAAAGCTTCTTGGATAAGACTTGGGAGGGGCCCCACATCACAGTGGAACCGTAGAGTAGCATCAAATACGGAAGGGACGTGGGGCAAAATCATAAATGCTAACTGCCATAAATTCAAAATTTAAACGCAAAACGGTTGATTGCCCCGAGGGAATTTCAGTCGGGCGGCTAATAAATACGAGCCAACCCGTCCGAGTTTGAGGCCTATAAGTAGAAGAACCCTTTTCCATTCCATTCTTTTATCACTCTTGAGCTTTGTTTGGCGCGTCTTAGAGAGAGAAATGTTTGAAACTTCTGCAGATCTTTCTAAGTCTTTCAAACTTTTCAAAGTTCTTTCGATCCTTCTCGATTCTCCTTTAATTTCATAATCAAGGTAGTGAACCTCAAATTGTTGCTTTTCTTTGCCTTTTTGTCATTGATTTTATGTTTCGTTTTTACCACCGACTTATCCCGGATACGTATGGTTGTTGCGCGACCTTTGGTGGGATTTATAAGAAAATAGCAGGCTTTTGGAGGAGATCATATTTACAAACATTAAAAATAATTGCCGTTGCCTACGACTTGGGATCTTGGACCCTACCCCTGTTGTGGGAGTTCAGTAGGCCTGTTCAACGCTTGACTGACCCCATTAGGGTTCTGGGGGATGAATCTAGGTATCAAAATTTATTAAGACCGTTTTAACTCGCTTCCTAATTATGTTGATATGGCTGACAACGCTAAGAAGTTGACCAATGTGGGAGGTCGCCCTCTTGGGGAGACTTCAGGCCAAATGGACCGGATGACTGTGCTCTTTGATGATGTCGTCGCAGAGGGAAACGTATGGAATCCTATGCCTCCGGCCCATGTAGTCCTGAGTAGTGATTATTCTCCTGATCATCTATACATGGACGTGGCTTAGGAGGAAGACAGACCGAATGAAGAGATGGAGATCCGTCTTACTTATTGAGGCCCTGGGGAGAGTTTTTTTACTCACTCCGATGACCAGGAGACTTTACAGGCCGGGATGAATCGGGCTGCGGGCAAGAATATGGTGGAAATAGTTGTTTCCTTTCCAAAGGGCCACACGCTCAGTCCGGGGCACCCTCTCTGAATAAAAAACCAATCAGCCTGGCCTCACTTTTTGGGGATGAGCCCTTGGATATAATCCATTCTTGATATGCCATTAACCCCGATATCTATCATGTTTCCCGCATGATTGACCCTGTCTCAGCGGCTGATTCGAAAGAGGAGGAGACTGCCTTTACTATGCGCTCCAAAGATGCTGGATGCGTTTTCTACCCTCAATATTTTGAATGTGGGATGAGGCTTCCTTTGGACCCCTTCACTGTTTCTTTCATTGAACATAATCGCTGCCTGCCTTGCGAACTGCCTCTTAACTCATTGAGAGTTTTAGCCTCCTTTTCTGTAGTGTGTCGAATGTTGGGATATGAGCCTTGCTTGGAGGCCTTTTACCTCTGGATTTTTGTTCAGATATAGAATGGTAGCTTGAGCATCAAATCTAGGCCCTCCATTCCCAAGATTTTCATAGATCCGTTCAACAAGTTTGACAACTGGCAACAGATCCCTGTTTTGATCGAGAGCCGCATGGGGTAGCCCTTTTCTCGTCCCGAATTGCCAGCCCTAACCAAGATACGGAGAAACATCCCCGTTCTCTGGTTGGTGATAAAATTAAGAAAATGGTGGATAAGTATTTGGGGGTTGAGGGTAGGTCAAAGGATCATGGTCTTTTTGATATCCAGAAAATTATAACTAATGAGAGTATGGTGATAAGGGCTGGGGCAGTTCCCACTAGGACGGACTTCCCGGTGTCTCCCCGCGCTTCCAAGATAGACCTTTCGCGAGATTCGGACTGGAGGGATCATGAGAATTTTCTTTCCTCTTTTGATTGTGGAACATGCGACCATCTGGTCATGTCCGATCCTCCAGGCGCCTGCGATGCTCCTAATTTTCTTGGTCTCTATTTAGTTTCTCAATCTTTAGTTAATTTTAGATAGTGTTTGTTTTGTGTCTCTTCTAACTTTTCTTCTTGTCTTCTTTTCAGATCAACAAAATATGAGGCCAGTTAAGTCATAGGAGGAAATGAAGAGGTTGTGCAAGGAACATCAGCTCAAGGATGCCTGAAATCGGGCTTCTCAGATGGACGGGGTGCCAGATGAATCAATAACTCTGCCTATCACTAAGCCTGCTCCCGGGGCCAAGGGAATTTTGGTGATTAAGCCCAGAGCTTCCCAGAAAAACACTGTTATAGAAGGGGTCAAGATAGGAGTGCCTCTAGTGGCCCCTTCCAAAACCATAACCTCTGAGACCTCAGAGGCCATAATGGCTTGCAAACTCAGGGAAAGAGGTTTGGGGCTTGTGAGCACCCCAACCCGGGACCTAACGCGTGTCCCGAGCTTGAGAAGCCCAAACTAAGAAAAACCATCTAAGTTTTTTTTTTTAAAAACATTTATTTGCCTTTAAAAGAAAACCACTTTTTCATTACTTCCAAATTAAAATCATTTGATAATATCTCCACTTGGAGTAAATCCAACAACAACTTTATTAAATCGTAATCTGATCAATTACATTGAAAACCCTAATTAACATTTTTTAGCAAAAGAGTTTTCCATACAAATTATAAAAGAGACATATCTAATAAATACCCTAACAACCAACTCCTATACTTATCCTGACAAGTCCCCAAAAGTAAGAGTCCAAACTCTTTCCCCGGCCTCACTGGTTCAGGTCACCTGTCTCATCACAATCTAAAACAGTAAAAGGGAAGGGGTGAGAATAAATTTCAATAAGCTATTATGAATGCAGCAAGATGCCAAACAAGATGCAACACATAGCATGGTCACACATATCACATTATGAAAGCGGTAAACACCTTACGTTACCTCATTTTACCTTTCCCGTCTGAACAATAAGTCGTACAACGTGGGAGTAAAACTCCGCTCTTCGGTGAATTGCCCCCATGCACCTTCACCTTTTATAGGTCTCATACCCCAGAGATCCATATAAGAAAATAGGATACTTATATGACCCTTATTCAGAGTATCATATAATATCAGCGCTACTGTAAAGCTTTTGGCTTCATACAGAGCATTCCACCTCATCACCAAATTGCAGCGGTCTGTAAGGCTTCGGCTCAATACGGTCGCTAGCACACCCACTCTCTGTGGCCGAGAGGGACGGTCCCAGGTATGATGAACCTTCAATCACTTATAGAACAAATCCATAATTGATTGAATTCCATTATACCCCCGAGTATCAACACGTTCAAGCACATAATAGATACTTGAAATAAAATCCACAAAGGGGATAAGAACAACATGGTAATGTATACTCATGTTAAATCAATACTATAGTGCAACAGTTCAATTTAATACACTATGCATAATACCATTAACGAATATAAATTCAAGTAAGGTATCCATATAACCACATAATCCACACCGGGATACAATATAATCAACATGCTAGATAATTCACAACTGGGATACAATACAACCATATACCAAATAATCCACACTTGGGATACAATATAACAATACCAAATAATACCCACTTGGGATACAATAAAACAATACCAAATAATCCCCACTTGGGATACAATATAACAATATCAACTAATCCCCACTTGGAATAACAATGCCACAATGTGATACATAAACATTTCTAACTAACGCAATGGTGTAATTATAGTCTCTACACTATTCAACTAATCACCAAGGGTATGAGGTAAGTAAGGCCACTATGAGTCATAAACCATTCCTACATAATCATTACACAACCTCAAATAGCCTTAATAGAGGTGCAAGATCTACTTCCCAAGTTTGAACTACTTTGGTGGAGTTACTAACCAAGCTTATCAACCATTTTCCGGACAATATTTAAAATACTTCCCCAATTCCCTTTTGACCAAATAAAACTTCATTGTATAGCCCAAGCATTCTAGTTTAATCTAAGTTAAAGAGGTTTCATTCATAGTCTAGGTTGAATAGGTTTAAACAGCTCCAAAAACAGTTCAATGTCACCAGGCCAGGGCACGACTCGTGCCCCAGGGCACGACTCGTGCCTGAGGGCACGACTCGTGCCAATTTCCCCTTAATTTGATCAGAACGATTGGACTCCTATTCCACGAGTCGTATCCACGAGTTGGCCATGGGCACGACTCGTGCCAAGGGGCACGACTCGTGCCACGGCCAGATTCAGGTATCACAGCAGCCTTAAATCACTAAGTCAAGAAAACCCAAAAATCCAACTTAAACTTCCTCTCAATTGTGAACATAAGAATATTTACCAACCTTCCTAATATCATTATAACCCATTTAAACCCAAAGTAGTATCAATTTAGTACTCAATATCCATGTCAACAATCCAAACAATTAAGACCAATCTAACCCTTTCACTTACTTAATTAATTCTCCCATTCCACTATCCCATTTCACATATAACCTTCTTAATCTAACTCAACCCATTTCCTTACACTCTTGATCATTTTCCTTAAACCACAACATCATTCTATGACATTAATCAATGTATCAACTCTAAGCATCAAAGAACCATTATAATAACAATAACAACACCAAATAGTTTATGAACATTAAATAGAAGGAAAGGTCATAATAATCCCATTAAAGTCTTTAACATATTACTCCCAATAACCCTCATTCATTCAACTTAGGCCCCCATCTCATATCTAAAATCAATTCAACCTTAAATAAACCATTTTACTCAAATAACCTCAATTAAAATTTCCAAAATCCTTTTCTTTCATCAAAGCATTTATTAGCACATAAAATGACAATTATTAGAAGGAAGTCATAATAACTTACCTTAGCAAATATGAGATGAAACTATGATTTCTCTAGCTTGATGCGTTCCCCTCAACTCCACGAACGCGAAAGTACAACCGGATCGCCAAATGGAGAAGAATTGAATTTACTACATTTTTTAGAAGGAGGGGATTGGAGGTGGAGATTCCATGGAGAAAATGGAAGGAGTAAGAAGAAGAGAAAATGATGAGGGAAGGAGTAGGATGAGGAGGATAATGGGAGGGGATGGGGAAAGTATGGGATAAGTTGACTAAGAGGGTGATGGGAGGAAAAGAGGGGAAATGACCCCCCATGCCATAATAAATAAAGTCTTTCCACAACCTACAATAAAGCCCCACATTTTATTTATTTATCCATTTCTATTATTATACTTCTCCCAAGAACATTATTTTATTTCCCAATCAT
Organism: Adenophora triphylla var. japonica; assembly: GCA_022495995.1. Taxonomy (NCBI): domain Eukaryota; kingdom Viridiplantae; phylum Streptophyta; class Magnoliopsida; order Asterales; family Campanulaceae; genus Adenophora; species Adenophora triphylla. The sequence goes on from JAFEMH010004562.1 coordinate 54,904, forward strand.
TTCATCCTAATATAAGAAAGCAAGGATATAAAGTGAACACATAATATTAACAATAATATTAAAAGCACATAAGGTCAACAATTAATATAAAAGGCATATAATATGATACTAAAATAGTGCCTAGGTTTAGGGTCGTTACACTCACTCCCCCTTAAAGAAAATTCGCCCCGAATTTTAAACTTGATTATCTCAATGATCAAATAAAAAGATTATCTCTCATGTATTTCAAATTACAACTTTCAAATAGTTTCCTCAATGACATGATTCTTCTATACATTTCACAACCCGAATACTCTAGAATCTTTATTCCGAACTTACGATGCTAATAACTCTCAATGGTTCTCCCACATAAATCAAATCTGCTTACTCATCATTAGTTGAAGGACTCCATACTAACAAGGGATCATGCAAATGAATTTTTCCATACTAAGCTTCACACAGTACCCATTTCAATGCTTAAACTAAAAACTACTATTATACGCAAACTCGCTAAGATTAACTTAACTTTTCAAGTTGAAAGGAGATCATCACCCAACACACAACCTATTCTTCAAGAATTTGGATAGTCTTATAATCTCTTCCTTTAAAGTAACTAAATTCTTCAAACTCTTAGGATCAGTAACAACTCTCAAAGGGAGCTTCAAAAAGATAAAGTTCCTTCTTAAATAACGCAACACAATTGCAGCCACTTCCGAGTAAAGGATAAGAAAATTTCACTTATCTAAGTTAACTTCCTCAAAGCATACGCTATCCCTTTCCCATGTCCCATAATATCACAACCAAATTTTCCTCTAATACACACTTAAAATTTCACAAAGTCCTCACATCCACTAGGTAAGGTAAAAATCGGATCTATAGTCTGCTTATTCTCCATCTCTATCAATATGATTCATCATTATTACATCCCACGCCATTTATATATCCTCTAGGGTTAACTAAAATTTCAATTCTCAAGAACTCCTTAACAATTCTTTCGATAGCACCTGCCAACCCAAAGATCACGGACTCAATCCTCGCAAGATCCATGGTAACCCCCGAGCTTAAGACTATAGAACCCAAAATTTGGAATCCTCTTGACATGAAACAGGATCTATAAAATATGACCCCTAACTTCTGAGACAGGTATTATACCTCTAGTGACCTTTGAGGGATCTATTTCTCCTAGACCCGAAGCATATACTCGGCCTTGGACCTTCACTTTACAATACCATTTTACCCTAGATAATATTGTTATTACTAAATCTTCCTTCAATTCCTTTCATGATCATTCTAACTTAACTAAAATGGATACAAAATTCCCAATAACTTTGAATATCAACCTTACCACATTCATTCCAAAACCACCTTTTTCTGTTTATTTCCAAAGCCCTATTAATTGACTAACCATTACAACCACCATGTATATCACCTAATACATCATATACCATGTATGACCACAATTCAACAACAACTATACCACTTAGTCAACTTTAATTATAAAGTTCTCAAATGATACCACATACTTTCTCCAAGCCATATAACCCTATTACTCTATCTTTCCACTTTAAACCATATCTTATTATCACTATTTGCCATATTCATTCACCCACTACCCAAGTTATTTTCATTATTTTTACACATCACCATCCACACAACAATACTCTCTCCACCATATATCAATCTTTATAATACCCTTTTCAATTACCAACCCATATTTTACCAAACCATCACTCTACTCATTTCCAAACCCTTTTTCATTATTTCAAAAGCCAAGCAAATTGTCAAACTTATCAATAATCATTTATACGGTAATAATAACATCATATAACATATATAACAACAACTTTACAACTTAGCCAACTTCATTAGAAGGAACCCTAAACAATACCACATACTTAAATCATTTTTCTTAACATCAATACTAGACCAAAACTTCACTATACCCCCATCTCAACTAATTTAACCATTTCAACCCAAGGAAAATGTACCAACCTACCTGCAACATTTCCCATATTCAACCCAAGACCATTTTAATTCATTACTAAAATACCATGGCTTTGTGAGGCCACAATTTAAACATCCTTCATTTTCTAGAACCTTTCGGCGGTCATCATTGCTTCCGGCCATTAGAACAAACTCCTGCATCAAACACTCGACGTCAATTACCACACACTCCCTCTTAGTCTAGACATCTACCCTTGACCTCTAAACCAGGCTCTGATACCAACTGTGAGCACCCCAACCCGGGACCTAACGCGTGTCCCGAGCTTGAGAAGCCCAAACTAAGAAAAACCATCTAAGTTTTTTTTTTAAAAACATTTATTTGCCTTTAAAAGAAAACCACTTTTTCATTACTTCCAAATTAAAATCATTTGATAATATCTCCACTTGGAGTAAATTCAACAACAACTTTATTAAATCGTAATCTGATTAATTACATTGAAAACCCTAATTAACATTGTTTAGCAAAAGAGTTTTTCATACAAATTATAAAAGAGACATATCTAATAAATACCCTAACAACCAACTCCTATACTTATCCTGACAAGTCCCAAAAAGTAAGAGTCCAAACTCTTTCCCCGGCCTCACTGGTTCAGGTCACCTGTCTCAGCACAATCTAAAACAGTAAAAGGAAGGGGTGAGAATAAATCTCAATAAGCTATTATGAATGCAGCAAGATGCCAAACAAGATGCAACACATATCATGATCACACATATCACATTATGAAAGCGGTAAACACCTTACGTTACCTCATTTTACCTTTCCCGTCTGAACAATAAGTCGTACAACGTGGGAGTAAAACTCCATTCTTTGGTGAATTGCCCCCATGCACCTTCACCACTTATAGGTCTCATACCCCAGAGATCCATATAAGAAAATAGGATACTTATATGACCCTTATTCAGAGTATCATATAATATCAGCGCTACTGTAAAGCTTTTGGCTTCATACGAGCATTCCACCTAATCACCAAATCGCGTGATGCAGCAAGGCTTCTGGCTCAATACAGTCGCTAGCACACCCACTCTGTGGCCACATAGGGGACGGTCCCAGGTATGATGAACCTTCAATCACTTATAGAAAAAATCCATAATTGATTGAATTCCATTATACCCCCGAGTATCAACACGTTCAAGCACATAATAGATACTTGAAATAAAATCCACAAAGGGGATAAGAACAACATGGTAATGTATACTCATGTTAAATCAATACTATAGTGTAACAGTGCAATTTAATGCACTATGCATAATACCATTAACGAATATAAATTCAAGTAAGGTATCCATATAACCACATAATCCACACTGGGATACAATATAATCAACATGCTAGATAATCCACAACTGGAATACAATACAACCATATACCAAATAATCCACACTTGGGATACAATATAACAATACCAAATAATCCCCACTTGGGATACAATAAAACAATACCAAATAATCCCCACTTGGGATACAATATAACAATATCAACTAATCCCCACTTGGAATAACAATGCCACAATGTGATACATAAACATTTCTAACTAACGCAATGGTGTAATTATAGTCTCTACACTATTCAACTAATCACCAAGGGTATGAGGTAAGTAAGTGTGATGATGTCGCCCGATTTTTGAAATCAAACGGAGTCGCCACGCCATTTTTGTTTTAAGGGCCAAAACTTTGAAAAATGCCCGAAATCAAGAGATTCGAGTTCGGAGGTCACTTTATGTGCCGGGAAGAACGTTAGTGTTCACCCGGAACGCCTCGTAAAACGAGTCTTCCAAGCTTAAAAACCATTTGTTTGTGTGTGAGTGTGTTACTTTGGCCAAAATAAATCAAAACTGAGAAAAGTAAAAATTGGGAACTCTTTTAAAGACTTTAAACTGATCCCATGATTTTTGGTGTGATTTTTGGAATAAGTTTTGGAACTCAAAAGATTTTTTGAAGTTGAAAACCAATTCTGCCAGAATGAAAAAGGCAGTGGGCACTTGATTTTGAAATGGATTCAAGGGCCTTAAAACTTCATAATCTGGGGAAACTCAGAGAATGAAAGTCGTTCCAGACACCTTAAATAAGATTTATGTGAAAGAATTTTCCATTTTGGAGCTGACTTGAGGGACCAAAACCTTCTGGAAATCTCAGATGTGAAATCTGGATTTCCAGAGACTGATGAACTGACTTTTAAAAGATAATTTGGAAAAGACATGTAGACTCACCCAAAAAATAAAATGAAAATATGTCTGGAAAGCTCTGGATGTTGGCTACAAAAAGTATTTTGTAGTCAACACCGAATTCTATGTTTTATTGGGTCCAAAAAATAAGAGAGTGGACTGAGGTCTCAGAACAAATGCTACTGGACAGCAAGATGTTCTTGAGAAAAATGTGATTTTAAGGGGGGTTTTGCATCCATGCTTGTCCCCATTTCCTTAGGCCTTAGTTAGTGATCACTAGACTTGTTTTAGTGGTGATCTTACTATACCAAGCCATCATTAGGGTACATTAGGACTTGAAGCACTTCATTTGCTTGGGATGGGGGGTTTAACTTGAAACAAAGATTTAATGTATGAAAATGCTTCTATGTCAAGGATGTATCAACTTTAGAGTGGATTTCTAAGGTAGTCATTGTGATGACTAAATCCTTGAGATCTTTAACTCGATGTATCAACTTCACCCTTTTTGTAACTTAAGAACCTTGAAGATGTTCATCCATGGAAATTTGTTCCAATGTGAAGATCTTAGGTTTTGGAAGCACTTTCAAGAAAGTAAGAAATGATTTGGACCTTTTGAAATGGTCATCCATGGAAATGTTGTTCCAAGATGACTTCATTTTAGGTCAAATGAAGTTTAAATGACATAAAAGTAAGAATGTGAACCTTTTGGTGTAATCATCCATGAAGATGAACTTCAAGGTGACCATACCTTAGGTTGAAAATCAAATAACAAGCATTTTATGCAAGTAAAGAGACAACAAAATTGGAAAATGTTGATATCTTGTAGAAGATCATCCATGGAGATGAACTTCCATGGAGATCTTCTTAGATCTAGAGCAAGAACAAGTAAGTTACATCTTTGAAAAATGAGATGTATGCATGAATGATGAGGATTTAGAGTAAAGAGGAGGGGGGTTTACCAATGGTGGTACCCTAACTTCTTTGTGTTTGTGTTTGATTTTTGGAATTTTGAAAGTGTTGGATGACTTGTGGTTTGGGAAAGATTCAAGAGAAAATGGTGACAATTCAAAGGAATTCTCACTTTGTTTTCTCTCTATATTTCGCCGAGTTTCGCTGAATTGGTTGTGTCTCCCCATTTTACGAGGCTGGAGGGCTTTATTTATAGGCCACTGAAAACTTCGATTACATCCGCGCAGACAAGAATGAAGGCGTGCACAGTGCATTAAATGCTGCACCGAGGCTTTGGACAGAGGAATATTTTTTGTCAACAAGCAAGCGCACATTAAGCTATGAGTTGCAAATTCGGGATTTTGGCCTTTTTTGAGATTCTTTTAGTTGTTTAACCTCAAATAGCAATTCCCATTCTACCCTTGCTTGGTTAGAAATCTTAGGAATGTTAGGAATTGTTAGTAATGTTAGGACTTTCGTTAATTTTCTAACGAAAATGCTACCAACTCAAATTGGAGCACTTACAGTAGCCCCTCGGCGACGGTGCTTTCGAAGGAAGCGGGGTCGTCGATAAGAGTAAGGCTCCATATTTGACAGGATGATCAAGTGATCGAGTGATCTGAGTGATCTGAGTGATCTGAGTAAATCTGAGTGGCTGAACCTAGCGATAGGCTACCTACGTATCCTGAGTGGGAATCAAGCCGGCCGTAGTTCGGGTCTTTCGACTATCTTCAGACGTCGACCCTAGAGTGATAGTTTTAGGATGTCAACCTGGCGCACGAGTTTCTACGATTGATCGCTGGAGGAAAACTCGGCTGGGGATAGGAGACGGCCATTCTTGGTCTGATAGCTAGAGTCGTACATTGTGCTGGGGAAGGAATGACCATTTTTGGTCTGATCCGCTCTGCTGGGGATGATTGCGAGTTATCGCTTTCCTAGTGTTGTGTGTGATAGCGTCTTAGGTTCCTCGAACCTTGATGATGGCGTCTTAGGTGCCTCGAACCTTGGAGATGGCGTTTTAGGTGCCTCGAACCTTGATGATGGCGTCTTAGGTGCCTCGAACCTTGGAGATGGCGTTTTAGGTGCCTCGAACCTTGGAGATGGCGTTTTAGGTGCCTCGAACCTTGATTTGAAGAGATCGGTCTTACGCTTGCTGCCGAGGATGACCATTTTGGTCGGGTGGCTGGACCTAATGGTAGGCTACCTACGTATCCCTAGTGGGAATCAAGCCGGTCGTAGTTCGAAATCTATTCGAGATTCCGTTGGCTTTTGGGATTTCGTTAACTTCGCTGGGAAAATCAGACGTATTCGTCGGGGAAATCGGTCTTACGGGATTCCGTTATCTTCTGTTGGAGAAAATTGGACTTACGTTTTACTGCCGTTGATGATTTTGATGAAAGAAACGGGATTCCGTTATCATTCTCGGAGAAATCGGACTTACGTTTGACTGCCGTTGATGATTTTGATGAAAGAAACGGGATTCCATTATCCTTCTCGGAGAAATCGGACTTACGTTTGACTGCCGTGGATGATTTTGATGAAAGAAACGGGATTCCGTTATCCTTCTCGGAGAAATCGGACTTACGTTTGACTGCCGGGGAGGATTTTGATGAAAGAAACGGGATTCCGTTAGCTTTCTCGGAGAAATCGGACTTACGTTTGAATGCCGTGGAGGATTTTGATGAAAGAAACGGTATTCCGTTAGCTTTCTCGGAGAAATTGGACTTACGTTTGACTGCCGGGGAGGATTTTGATGAAAGAAACGGGATTCCGTTAGCTTTCTCGGAGAAATCGGACTTACGTTTGACGGCCGGGGAGGATTTTGATGAAAGAAACGGGATTCCGTTATCTTTCTCGGAGAAATCGGACTTACGTTTGACTGCCGGGGAGGATTTTGATGAAAGAAACGGGATTCCGTTAGCTTTCTCGGAGAAATCGGACTTACGTTTGACTGCCGGGGAGGATTTTGATGAAAGAAACGGGATTCCGTTAGCTTTCTCGGAGAAATCGGACTTACGTTTGACTGCCGTGGAGGATTTTGATGAAAGAAACGGGATTCCTTTAGCTTTCTCGGAGAAATCGGACTTACGTTTGACTGCCGAGGAGGATTTTGATGAAAGAAACGGGATTCCGTTAGCTTTCTCGGAGAAATCGGACTTACGTTTGACTGCCGAGGATGATTTTGATGAAAGAAACGGGATTCCGTTATCCTTCTCGGAGAAATCGGACTTACGTTTGACTGCCGAGGAGGATTTTGATGAAAGAAACGGGATTCCGTTAGCTTTCTCGGAGAAATCGGACTTACGTTTGACTGCCGGGGAGGATTTTGATGAAAGAAACGGGATTCCGTTAGCTTTCTCGGAGAAATCGGACTTACGTTTTACTGCCGGGGAGGATTTTGATGAAAGAAACGGGATTCCGTTAGCTTTCTCGGAGAAATCGGACTTACGTTTGACTGCCGAGGATGATTTTGATGAAAGAAACGGGATTCCGTTATCCTTCTCGGAGAAATCGGACTTACGTTTGACTGCCGTTGATGATTTTGATGAAAGAAACGGGATTCCGTTATCCTTCTCGGAGAAATCGGACTTACGTTTGACTGCCGTGTGGTTCTTTTGAAGAGGGGATTAACTTTGGTTGACTTTGGTTATCCTTGTTAAGTTTGGGACTAAACTGCAGACTCTTGAAATTTTAAAGGGCAAAATGGTCATTTTGACCCTTCAATTTGGTCCGCGCGGATGGGATCGAGTCCTAGATGGGTTTAAATGAGGGCCAACGCCCTTCACCTTCTCCTTCACCATTTTCCCAGTTTTACGAGAGAGAAGAGAGAGAAAGTCGGATTTCCGCCATTTTTGGCCAAAAACCTTCAAAATTCTTCCATTTTCTTCGATTTTTCAAGCAATGGAACACGAGGGAGTCGTTTTTCAAGGCCAAGGACGTGGCCCGGTCGCGGAGAGGCGATTAGAGCTCGTTCGAATGAGGAGGCATTACACACTTTCGCAGTCGATTGCGGAGGAGCCATACCCCGATGCTTGGCAACATTGGGCCACCGATCCGAGTCTCCGAACGGTATACTTCGAATCTTTTCGATTCCTTTGTCGATTTTTGTTTGAGATTGATTTTTGGTGATTTTTCTTTTTTTTTTTTGAAATCCGAAAATTATGAATGAAAATCCGAAAATTATGTTCTTGGCTTTGAATTTTGGCTTTGCATGTTGTAATGAGTATATGAGTAACTCAAATGTGCATTTTGCTTGGGAAAAGAATTGGCATTTTTGCCATTATTATTATTTTTTTTTTAATTTCGAAAATCATGAATGAAAATTTGAAAATTGTGTGTTGTTTTTTTTTTTTTTGGAATTTGAAATTGGAATTTGCATGAGTAGATGCATTTTGTTTGAAAAGCATGGGCATTTTGCTATTTTGAAATGATGAAAATTTCCCCGAATCCGGGACGGACCTCTTTTTTTTTTGCATGTAAAACATTTTTTTTGTGTTTTTTTTTTTTTTTGCAATGAGATGATGAATGATATGAATGCATAGGATTTTTTTTTTTGAAATTGTGAGACGGATTTTTGCTTCCGTTGAATGAATGTATGCATGTTATTTTATGAAAATGGGACGGAGTTTTTACTTCCGTTGACTCCTTGTATGGATTTTTTTTCTTCATGTATGAATGAATGTTGGTTGGGATTTGCTGAAAACTGTATTCTTTTTGTGCGAGAAAAATGGGGCTAGGATCATTGCATGCCGTTATGCTGCCGAATTCTCTTCAAAACTTTATGTTTATGATGCATGTGTATGTTTTTTTTTTTTTGGCAAATACAGACTCCCTTTTTTTTGACATCTTTCTCTTCTTTTTTTTTTTTGAAATCGCAGGGCGGAGATAACTTCGTGTCGAAGCAGCTGAGCAAGATGAAGACTCGGGGATCGGTGGAGTCTGTGATTTACTTGTGGGACCGGCTTCCGATTTTGGGTAGAGGGGCGATGATGAGCCCAAGACAGATCGTCATCGAGACCGGGTTGTATGAGTTTATTGAGAGCTTGAGGGGGTTGGTTAAGTTCCCTAAGAGTAAGGGTCTGTTCTTCGCTTTGGCCCAGCATTGGTGGGACGCGACCCATACTTTTCATTTCTTCTGGGGCGAGGCTACGGTTACGCCTTCCGACTATGCTGCGATCACGGGTCTGTCCTTTAATGGACGCAGCATTGAGTGGCGGGATGGTTACAGCGACTTGGACCTGCAGGCCCTTCTGGGATTTTCCCCTATTCCCAAAAAGGGGATGGGGATGGAGTATGCTGTGGTTGAGGGAAAGATTGTGGAGTGCATCAGGAGCTATGAGGCTGGGGATGAGAGGATAGGCGCTGCGCAGATTGCTAGGGCCTTCTTATGGTTTGCTTTTTCGAGCACGCTATTTGGACATGCCGAGGGGACGGCTGTTTTTGCCTTGCTGAGGTCCCTGGAGGACGTGGAGAGAGCCGGAGAGGTTTCCAGGGGGGAGGCCGGGCTGGCAGAGCTTTACTTCGCTCTAGATAGATACATCCGGAAGGCTGTGAGCTCCTTCTACTGGAGGTATAAGCTTTCTTTTTGCTTTCCCTCTTTTCTTTAAGCACGTATTCTTTTCGCACTTAATTGATTTGATCTTTACCTTTCGCAGGTATGGGCTCTGGAGTTTTTCCACGTCACGATGTGGCGGCAGCCGACGGAGTACGTCGGGGCGTATCCGGCCATACGTTCACAGTCCCAAGTATGCCCGGAGAAGAAAGGTTCTAGGGGCGCACGACCTCAAGTACCCTGGGACCGCCCGCCTTTGGTGAGAGCCGAGACAGACGAGAGGATGGTATTCTATCCACCTGGATCGTTTATTTGTAGAAGCACTCAAGGGCGCCGAGATATGGACCGTGCGGCGGAGGATCTGAGAGGCTTGACTGCGACATGTATTATCTCGGGAGAGGGTGACGCGCCCAGAGCGTGGTCGCCTACGATGGCTCGGTGGAGCCTCCTCCGGACATGATGCATCCGAGTGAGAACTCGGAGACTTGGGATGATTATCGAGGTGGTCGGCATTTCTCGACATTTGTGGCGGCCGAGGCATACTCGCATTTTCTCTTGTGGAGGTTGAAGCCGCCTCAGGTTCTTGAGAGAGAGGGGTTGGGGGTTGCGCGGTACCCTCGATCGAGCTTCTCGTATGTCCAGGATGGGGTCGGTGAGAGTACGGATCTGTCACGATCGGGTTCCACGAGCTTTTCGGCCTCGCCCGGAGATGAAGGTATGGCCTTTCCTTCTCTCTTTTTTTTTGCTTCTGTCTTTTCCTTTCTTTCCTGTCATCATTTTTCGCCTTAATTATTTCTGACGCTTTTGTTTTCGTGCAGTTCCCGACCAAAGTAGTGGAGAAGCTGACGAATCAGTTGATCGGGGCAAAGAGGTTTATCAAGAATATGGTTATTTGTGGGTGCCCGGGCGGAGGAGACGAGCACAGCCGGCGCGTGTCGAGCGGGAGGCTTCTCTTATTCCTTCTGAGACTTCTTCTGAGACTCCTCTTTCTCCTCTCCTTGATCCCCGCGTGGTACTACCTTCGGATCACGTCATTCTCGGAGATCCTTATGGACAGGGACATGTATGGCACCACGGTGGGTCTTCCTCGCATGTCCAGGAAGCCGACGCATTTTCGTTTGGGTACGACTTCTTTGCAGATCTTGGCTTGCCGTATCGTAGCGTGCCGGTTGGTCCCGACGAGCCTCTCTGCAGAGACGAGGACGATTACAGCCCGAGATTTTCAGGGCTACTGAGGAGGCGGGCCCGAGCCGCAAGAGGGATCGGGGGAAAGCCCCGGCCACCGAGGACTCGGACCGACGGCTGATCTTCACGAGATTTATTTCTGAGACTGAGATTGTACTTATTTAGACAGATACAGTTTATTTTCATGCACATTTTTTTTGCTCTCTTTTTTTTTTGGAATGTAATAATTTAGGATTTTTTTTTTTATGAATGCAATGCAGTATGAATGCAATGTTGCATGAGCCCTGGTTTTTTGGCAAGGGTGTTAGTGTTTGGTATATGAACTGTTTGGACAGATTTGCACAGTTTTCGAGCAACCGGATGGAAATATTTCTCTCCGTGGTGCGTGCCAGTTTGAACTGCTGCAGATTTTTTTTATGGGTGACAGTTCTGTCCGCGCGGATGGTCTCGAATTCTGGCAGGGTTCATTTATTTCGGTGGTTGGATCTGGTTTGGTCCATAAATGCCACCTAAAACTTCATCTTCTTCAGTTCAAACTGGAATTTTCGGGAGAGAAGCAAAAAAAAACCATGGAAATGTCCAAATTTTCTCTAAAATTATCCAAAGAAAAGCAAATGTTGTTCTTTGAAAAGTTCAAAGAGTGGTCTCGGGAGATTATGCAAGAGAGGAGGTCATTTTTCGAAGAAAGATACAAGGTAAAGTGCTTGTGGTCCCTCAAAGAGTTGATCCCGGATTACGATCTTTTGAGAGCTTCTTCTTCATTTTGGGATACTAGAAGGCATGTCTTTTGCCTTTCCTTCAATGAAGTGGTCCCGACCGTCGAAGAATTTCGGGCTTTGCTTGGTGGCCCGGAGGTGGAAGAGATTGCGGTTCCTTTGCCCGGAGGGGCCTCTTTCGTTGATAGGTTGTGCAACCTCCTTCATCTTTCCCCGGAGGAAGCACAAGGTATGATCCGTAGTCCCGATCACTTTGATATTTCCGGTCTTCCTGATAGATTTAGGAGCTTAGGCTTGATTGATGATGCCTATTGGGATGCCTTTGCACTTTGCATGTTTGGTACTTTGTTCATGGTTTATTCTTTTGGGATCTGTCATCGGTCTCTGCTGGATATCGTTGTTCATTGTCGTTTAGGCGTGAGATGTTGTACCTTTCGATCTGGGGGGAGACTTTTCATGCTCTCGATAGATTAGCTACCGGGAGGCGGTATATGCACGGGGGTATCCCGTTTCTTTTGACCTCTGGCGGATGGAACGCCTGCAGGGTTCTTCGGGAAACATCAGATATGATCAAGCCTTGGACATTCGCCGGGAGAGGGGTTCTTTGTAGATTTTGATGATCGGGGCTCATGGAGCGATGGATGGCTGGTCGCCGAGCGAAGATATCGGATGGTCGGTGCCTCATTGGCGAGTGGAGACTCGCAGAGTACTTCGGGACGGGTCTCATGTGGTTATGCTTCCGGGCTTTCTCGGTCAGCTTCTACATTCCGGCTTTAGTTCCGAGACGCTTCGGCTTGGAGCAGGTTCCTTTGGAGGACTTTCAGATATAGCCACTAGGGTGGTGGCTTCCGCTTCTATGGATGATCCTTCGGTGTTTCCATTTCTGTCTGAGCATGGAGGTATGACGTCTTTCCTCCTCGGGTTATCCTCAGGCGTCCGAGACCTGTGTTTCTGACCACTTGGTACTTGGATTGGTATGAGAGGCATTTGGGAGAGACTCAGATGGCTATTTTGAGATGGCGTGAGGCCATTGTGGGTGCGGAGGACACAGACGGTTTCGGAGAGGAGGAGGGCCGAGGCGAGGCCAGCCCTCACGACGGAGCGGAGATACTTGCGGCGACCGACTATGAGGCTTATGTCAAGAGACGGGGAGAGGAGGACTCCTATGCTACCAGGGCTACGGGAGATGAGAGACGACGCTAGGGCTACTAAGGCCCCGGAGGCGGGTTTGATAGATCCTATTCCTACGTGACCTTGGTAGGAGGAAGATCGACATTTTCTGTTCGGCGGAAGAAGACACGAAGGGGGGAAGAGAGGGGATGCCGGTGCGCTTAGAGTGACTACGGGGTTTTCCCAGTATCCCTTTCTTGTCGTAGCCAAGACACATTAGTTTGATTATGTATCTTAGTTTCTTTTAGCGAGGTTGCCGGTTGTAGGAATGAATCGGGCTTAGACTCATCAAAAAGCTTTTAACTTGTAATGGATATGTGAATTGCTTTAGAGTTTTGAGACGCTTTCATGGTTCGATCAATGTATTACAGATGACAAAGTATGTCTTTATTTGTTTTTTCAGCAGACCGAACCGTTTCATTTGCCCTCACGTTTCCCTTCGGACAAAAGAGGCTTAGGGTCTCCGATTAGTTGCGACTAGGTTAAAATTTTTGTTTTTTTGTTTTGTTTTTTTGGTGCATTAGCCTGTCTTTTACTAAGTTGCTCTTTTCGGGTTTTCAACCTAGCTGGGTATTATTACTCTTTAGCACTAGCACTTTCTCTTCTTCTTTTTTTGATGTCTATATTTTTTTTGCTTTTTTTGTTTGTGTTTTGTATGGTGTGACCACATCTTTTACCTAAGTCGCCCTTTCACTCGGGGTTTTCAACCTAGTTGGAGTATTACTCTTTTTAGCACTTTTCTCTTCTTTTTTTTTTGATATAATTTTTTTTTTGTTTTTTTTTTTTGACTCGGTGCTTTACGCGTAGTAGCACTTTTCTCTTCTTTTTTTGATATAATTTTTGTTTTTTATTTCGGTGCTTTCTGTTGTAGCCTTACTGTGCACCGGGTGTAGCACCCATATTCGGCTGAAGATGTGGTGTACGAAAAAGGTTTAAGTCAAGTCTGGGATTGCATGGCTCCCTCCGGAAGAAGATCTTTTAGACAGCACCATGGCTGGCCAAACGGGCTCCCATTTGCCAGAGCGGGGTTGGGATATACGGGTGGGGGCAGAACTTCTCTTTTAAAACGAGGTCACCACTTCCCTAATCTCCCGATGTTTTACTTTCTTGTCGAAAGCTCGCCATTCTCCCTTGGTAGGCTCGGATGTGTTCCATGGCCTTCACTCGTTCATCTAGCAGTGGCCAGTTCATCATGGCAACTTTGGAGCCATTCGACCTCATTGATTTGACTTTCAGCGGCAACGGAGTGAGGGAATTTCAACTCGATTGGGAGTACGGCTTCCATTCCGTAGGTGAGGGCGAAACGGTGTCCCCTGTTGCGGGTTCGATGGATGTTCCAGTGCAGGTAGCTTCTGGGCCAATCTCTCGGACGGCCATTTTCCGGATGATGTTTTCCAGCAGTCTTGTTTGCCGCCTCCGTTGGTTTGGGGCAGCCTCCGTAAGGAGATGACTTGTGACGGGTTGAATTCCGCCAAAGACTCGTCGCATTCCCCTTCGAAGTGGGACCATTATACGAGATGATTTCGGCCTTGGCAATATGCAGAGATATGATGTTCTCTTTGATGAAGAGGGCTACTTTCTTTGAATTGAGGACTTTGTAGGATTTTGTAGGGCATCCTTTCTAGTTCCCTCGGAGAAACTACCAATCTGCTTCTCTTTAGGCTCTTCCGCAGTTTCCAGATTCACACTTGTCAAAATCTCTTCGGCAGCTTGGGCTCGATTTTCCTCTTTCCGGACAACCTGCTTAAAGATTTTTGTTCTCCTTTTTTTTTGTTTATTTAATGTGTCTGCTTCTTCATCTAATGAATCATTATTAAATGTTTCTTTTTTTTAGTTAATTTATCATTAGTTAAAGTGGCAATCAAGGGATACTCAGAAAGGTCATTTCATTGAGAACGAAAAGGAATCCAAAGATTTCTTCCAGGCTTGTAGTCTTCGGTAAGGCCATCGGACGACCCTAGAGACTCGAACGAGAGACTCGGAGGACTCTTCCCTAGATTGACACAAAGGGACTTAGGAGACCAATCCAGGCTTGGTGATCATTTCTTCTTTGGTGACGGGCTGAGTTTCCCGATTCTTTAATGGCATCGTGGGCGCTGTATGCCATGACTCGGGAGGTGTACGTCTCCTTCCTCGATCATCGCTACCATTTCTTTTGAAATCAATCTGGCACCCGGATCTTCCGTCGCATAATCGGACCATCCCAATCCAACTATCGAAAAGACTTCGTGGCTTTGGCTTTCGGCCAATTCAAACTCAGTTTCGGACCTTCCAGGCAGAGGAATTGGGTTTCTAGGCTTCCACTAGTTTTGAAAGTGTACTCACTCTTCATGGTAGTGGTAGCCGGTATCTTGGGTAGGTCCATAAACATTCTACGGACCGGGTTAGCTTTGGCTCCCCGAACTTGTTAAGGCTATCTGTAGCGCTTCCCACCAGAGTGGGCCTGTGATGTTACCGGTTGTGTGGGACCCTTTACAAAGTAGTCAAATTAGGACCAAAGGGAGAGATTTAGGGTCGCGATCGGACCCTTCCCGTGATAGCTTCAAATCCTTTTCCTTTTGCAATGTCCACCGAGGAGGCCTCCCTGTGCCGTGGCGAAGTTTTTCCTGGCCCTTTCACCTCGATGAGTTTTTGAGTTCCTTTGTCATGGTTTCCCAAGACCGAGGCCGTAGATAGATCATCTTTCTCATCATTTTCAAGACCTGAGGGATTTTATCCGGTGATCTATGTTGCACACTTGGGCTTTGGGAGGCTCGACCGTGAAGCCCGTTAGCATGAGATCTTCCTCATCATGTTTGATTTCCGAATAGGTATTCCACCATATCCGTGCCCTCCAAGGTGACTAAATCCCCATAAATGGTCGTCGGTCCCCATTCGAGATCGAATTTCACACACCGGTGGAGGCTTGAGGCGACTGGTGCAACCAAGGTCTTCCCAATAAGGCATTAAAAGTGATCGGGATATCAATAACCCGGAATTCCACATGCATCAATTTTCGCCAAACCGTAGGTCCAAAGTAGCAACTCCAAGGACCGCTCGAGATGTCGAGTCGTAAGCTTTTGGAGGGAGGAAGGTTTTAAGTCCGTGGACTTGCAGCTCTTTGGAAGAATGTTCATTCCGGACCCATTATCAACCGTAGGAGGCGTCGTTCATCCAATCGATGAAGAGAGGCTCGTTATGATCCAATTGAGGGAGGTCGAGATGCGCTGAAAGTGATTATGTTCCCGTAGTGGATGTTTCCAATCACCGTACCACGTCATCGGGAGTAGCATCAATAGGGACCAAGGTGCGGGCTAGGCTTTCTTCCGGCTTTAGCTTGTGGGGATAGGATGAGGTGAGCGGGGACCATAAAGAGATGTTGGCTGTGTTTGCTTCAACCGGGTGAGCACGAGATCCTCCTTTCCGGGGTCGGGAGCTTGGTGTCTTAGCATAGGGCGGCGGTTCTCCTCAGTGCTTCGATCTCGCGCCTTCTTATACGCCTTGGGACTCCCTTGGAAGATTTGCCCGGATCGGGTCAACGAGGTTAACTTCCTCATCGGTTGCTTCTTGAATAAATTTCTTCAACGCTGCTAAGGTCAACGGGGAGCCTTTTGGCTATCGGCCACCGGTTCTCACGGAGTCTAGCAACGGTGAGTGGCCGAGCCGTGACGGCTCCTTCCTAGGCGGCCCTTATAATCGCTTCCCAAGTCACGCGCTTGAGTCCGGGGTTGTGTTGCTGCCCCCCGGATGGCCCAGCAGAGCTAGGGCGTCCTCCGATTCGCTCCTATTATGCGCCTTGCTCACGCTTATCATACAACAAGAGTCGCTATTGTCGGGCTCGGCGGCTTTTTCGATTTCATCCCGGTATAGTGCAGCCATTCTGGTTCCTTTACGTAATACTCATAGTTGGAGATGATTATAGCACTTTGTGTGGGAGGTGCATCCGGTATCATGCCGGTTTCAAGGACTTCTCTCGAGAGCCGACATACATTCGGGGAAGGTGACCTCTTCTTGGGTAACCACGACAAGGAGTGTTACTTTGTTCGGGGTGGATTTGATCTCGACCATGGTTATTTTCTCATTTCGGGCGGATGGGAATTAGCTTCCCTCTCTCTATCGATCCTCAACTATCGGCTGGATCGGATGCCTGAAAACCCTTTCCCCAAAGCATGGAAGGCGATGTTGAACTCTAAGACATCCACGTGCTCGAGACTCCGTGAAACTTCATGGCCTTCATGTCCTCGGTTTCATATTCGTCTTCCGAAGTGTCTTCGGTCTTATGGCTATCAGCCTCCATCTCATCATACATCTTTTTTCTTTCACCCTTGCAAGTAGGGCAGCCACAAGTAAAGGATAGGCAACGTTCCCCCTCGTAGTTCGATGTAGCAGCTCGATAGATCTGGGTCCAGATAAGGAGCACCCGGGGTCCATTGTCGGGCACTGGAGCAATTAGGAAGGCGTCATGTGGATCCATAGGTATGAAAGCCACTGGGGAGACGTTTAGATCAATAACCCTTTTCAGTGATTGCAGGCACTCGCTGTGCTCAAGCGGCCCGGTTGTGACCCTTACGGTTGTTATGCCATCCGTTCTCGGGAAAGAAGAAAAAAATCCGATGACGTTCACGAATTCCTCATCTTGTGGTTGTTGAAACCCTCCATTCTCGACCAGTGCTTCAATGAACCCTTTCCATTCACCGGTTAGGTTCTTATAAGGAACATTGTGTTGTAGGATTTCGGATGTGTACGGATCTGGGCGCGGGCTTTGTTGTCCCTCATCCTCTGAAGTTTCCGGACACTGATCGCAGGTGCATCTTACGAGGTGCAGTTCTTGGGGACCCATTCCTATTGGCATTTGGCTTGCATTTTCCGGTGGTTCTTCATCGTCGCTTGCTGACAACCAACCATTGTGTCTGGCTTCCATGGCATCATTTTCGGCATGATTGTTCCAGATTGCTTCCGGATCTGGGGCCTCAGTCGACTCTTTGCTCTCTTCATCATCATCGTCATCGCTGTCATCGGAATCATCTTCCCATACTACCGGGATTTCGGCTGAGAGGGAACGCCGATCAAACTCGTTAGGGGAATATGGGTGCGCGCAAAGGAGAAATTGTCATATGCTCCCATTCCCGGAAGTGGTAATTGCGATTCGGCTTCTCCACCCAAAAGCTGCGAGGGAAGAGTGAGAGGGGGTGGCACGTATTTGACTCCCGACAGGATATAGAAGGAATCCTCCTCCTCTGATTCTTCGCTGTTCTCGGGATCATATTCGGCCTCTCCCAAAGCCAACTTGCAGAAGTGTACTAGCTCCAGATGCTCCTCGGCCTCTTTGCTGATACGCCCCAGTACAGGCGCCCGCCGGAAGCTTTCTTGCTCGGTTCTTCTCGATTGTTCTAACCATCTTGTGTAAATGGTTCTCTCATGTTTTGACCGAATGTACCCAGTTCTTCAGCATCGGTTTTCCCTTCATCCGAGAAATAGCGGGCCTCGTATTCCTGCAGGAAGTCTCTGACATGAGACCAAGGTGGGCTGATTCGTTCAATATCCTCAAGGCTGAGGGGGAATCCGAATTCAGGATCCTCGACAAGGTTGGCCACGGGTATTCGGGGACCTTCATCAGCATCTTCCTGGGAATGCGAAGGTTCTCTGTATTCAATCATATTCACCTGATTATGGTTCCTTGGCAGAGGATTTTTGACTGTATTAGGCCCCTCGGGGCCTTCCAACTTTCCTTGCTCTATCAGTCCCTGGATTGCCTTTTTCAGAGTAAAGCAGTTATCTGTTAGATGTCCATGGGCTTGATGAAAAGCACAATACTTTGAAGTATCCACGGGAGCATTCGGATTCCTGGGTTGGAAATTCTCCAAAGGCCGCAGCAAGCCTTCTTTCACCAGTCCCCTAAAGATGTCGTTCAGAGGCATTCCAAAGTTTTCGAGGTTCATGACCCGTGGTCTGGGCTCGGCTGGTTTTCTGGGAGCAAAAGGAGTTGTGTTATTACATTCCTGTCCCGCGTAGTTAATCATCTCTTTGCCTTTAGCAGGAGCAGGGGCAGTGTTTGAAGGAGGAGCTCGATATCTGTAAGCAGGTGCAGCAGCCAGTTGCTGATTGTAAGCCTTTTCAAACTTAGCTGCGGAGTTAACCATGGCCCGTAAGTCTGAGTACGGGAAGTGACTGAGGGAGGCTCTCAGATGTGGTTTCAGGCATGACTGGAAGATGTCCAGTTGCTCCTCTTCAGAAGGAGGGATTGCCATCTCACTGAGTTTCAGATTCCACCGATTGTAGAAATCCCCAACATTCTCGTCGGGACGCTGCACTATTGTCTGCAGATCAACTCTATTTGTTTCCTATTCCAAGTTGGCCTTGTACTTTTCTGTGAAGGCATTGGTAATCTGGTCCCATGTAGCCCTGGCCTCGGGCTTTAAGCGGAAGAACCATTTTAAGGCACTGGATTTCAAAGATAGACTGAAATAGTCAGCCAACTGCTGATTGGTACACCCTTTGGCCTTCATCGCTAAGGTATACGTGTCCAGATGAGTTTTCGGGCATGCAGTACCATCAAAGAGGTCCAGATTCGGCATAACAAATTTGTGCAGCAGGGGAACGATGGAGTCCGGGTCCGTAGGCCGGAAGGCAGACTTCTTAGCGGTCAATTCAGCAATCTGCGCTTTCATTTCTTTATGCTGTTCCATGAACCAGGCCAGATGAGGGTCTTGTGGCGGAGTCATTGCGTTCAAACTAGTGGCTGAGCTAGAGAGAGGAGCTACCACCGGCGGCAGACTGGTGGAGGGAACGGCCGATCCGGGGACGTAGGTGAAAACCTGTCCTTGGCTCAAATTGCCCGGGGGAGCGTGAGCAGGAGCCTGGGCGAAGGGATAGAACCTTGCGGCCTGCTGTTGATTTTCAACTGGCAAAGTGGGTGGAGGTAGTCCTGATGTAGCTGGGTAGCTTGGATTTCCGGAGTGGGACCCATAAGTAGGCTTAGGTGCGGGCTGCTATCCCTGATTGTTGAATTGCATGGCTGTCTGAGGCGATGGTGTATAACCCCGGGGGTACTGAGGTCCTGGTGATTCTGATGAAACTGGGATGGAGGTTTGGTAACCCATCGAACCCTGAGTGAGGAATGGGTTGGTGAAAGCTGTGGGAGGAGCAAATGAGCTAGCATCATTCTGAGGAGGGGCTCCTGACGGCTGTTGAGGCATGCCGAACTGTTGTTGTGGCCCTTTGAACTGTTGCTGCGAAGGCCCGGATTGATCGGTTCCAAACTGTGGCGGGATCCCAATTAGCTGTGGCATTCCGAGGTAACCCCAACCATGAGAAGACATTCCATACTGATTTTGCCCCCACTGAGGAACTGCGAACTGATTCGTGTCGTCGAGCTGCATGGATCCAGTGGTCTGAAGCTGGGGAGCTGGCTGACCCGAAGATCGAGAAGCATGGGTTCTGGTAGTGGTACCATAGGAGGTGGGTGGTGGCATCCTGGAGTAATCAGGGCGACTGAGAGTGGGATTGGCATCCTCTTCCTCTTCCACGGTGAAGGTGCCATCGGGGTTGAGGCTGGCGGCCAAACCATGGCTTTTAATAGCCTCCATAAGGCTATTCAGCTGTGCTTCCTGTCGTAATCTCATCTGTTCTGCTAACTGATTCCACTGCTGCTTCGTCTCGAGGGGTCCCGGGAGGCGGAGTGACGTTATCCCCATCATTACCGGCTGATGCAGACATTCTGAAACCCGGAGTCGGAATAAACGGCGAAGCTGACGATGCGCTTGACTCTTCCCAACTGATCAAATGGTGACCCGGTGTCCGGAACAAACCTTCGTGAGGAGCTGCGGGGGGAAAGACACGAGGGTTCAGATGTATGGGAATGAAGGAGGATAGGTGTTTGGGCTTTGGGCTCATGCAACATGCAGTTATTTGTTCTTGTTTACTTAAAACATGTTTTATTAACCTAATCGGTTGGAAAAGATTGCTCTTCTTTTTCGCAAACTACTCTGGATCCTGGATCAGTGGGCCCCGTCACTACGTCTATAAGCCCCTCGTATTCCACCTGTACTTCGACCTCCCAGGGTGGACAGCCCCGGGCGAGGGTCCTATAGGGCAAGCGGGTCCCACCGACCGAAAGAAAAACGATCCTAAAAGTCTGGCGGGTAATCGAGTCTTAACGAGCATTCGATGTAAATTACGGACAAAGCTGACGTCAAAGTCAAGATCATGTCCGAGGGCTCGACAAAAAGTCGGCATGATTCGGACTGATAAACGTCCACAATTGATCTTGACTTGTCGTCAATTAGGCCGTAATTAGGCATGGAATAATCATTAATCCTTGATGACTCAGTGTCATGCTGGGAGTCAGTGTATAATTTGTGCCAGTCAGAGTCAAAGTCAAGGCGCCGGTCAATATCTTGGTCAAAGTCTGCGGTGGAAAACCGGCATGACTTCGACCGATTAGGGTCCCCGAAAGATATTGAGTCGGTATGCTGACAAAGGCTTGAAAGGAAAGGTCTATACACAGACAGGGCATGACACAGACCAGACTAAAAACCAACCGGGTCTCGAACAAAGTGTGTCACGGACGAGTGCATGGTCGACACGAGGCTCCATGGGATGTTTGGGTAGTCCCGTGCTTGCACCGAGAGGCGTAATAAGACCAAACGGGCCGCGACAGGGATTTTCCCGGGTTAGGGACGTAGTGTGCAGTGTAAGGTCACGTGCGCGTAGTGTGCAAGCAGTCTATTTTTTTTCTGAGTAAAATAGAAATTTTTCATGTGTCTTAAAAAATATGATGCATGATTTTTTTTTTTGAAAATTTTCTTTTTGAAAAATCTTTTTTTTTTTGAAATTTTTTTTTTGAATTTTTTTTTGAAATTTAATGAACACATAAGCACATAAGCACAAAAATTCCAACAGTTAGGGACATGATTCCGACAGTCAAAATTTTGACTTTTTCCGAGGCGGCCAAAACAAATACGAAAATGTGCAAAAATCAACACACACAACAAATGATTTTTAATGCCGGGACGGAAGCTTGACCCTCAAAAGCTTTTTTTTTTTTTTTTTTTTTTTTTGAAAATAATGATACCGATACGTGTGATTGTTAAACCACAATTTATCCCCGACTCGTGCTAGGAGGCGTTAACGGGAAGTTTAATGGTTTCCACCAATATACCAAATATCATTTTTTTTTAGAAAAAGCTTATTTGTCCCTAGCGGAGTCGCCACTGTGATGATGTCGCCCGATTTTTGAAATCAAACGGAGTCGCCACGCCATTTTTGTTTTAAGGGCCAAAACTTTGAAAAATGCCCGGAATCAAGAGATTCGAGTTCGGAGGTCACGTTACGTGCCGGGAAGAACGTTAGTGTTCACCCGGAACGCCTCGTAAAACGAGTCTTCCAAGCTTAAAAACCATTTGTTTGTGTGTGAGTGTGTTACTTTGGCCAAAATAAATCAAAACTGAGAAAAGTAAAAATTGGGAACTCTTTTTAAGACTTTAAACTGATCCCATAATTTTTGGTGTGATTTTTGGAATAAGTTTTGGAACTCAAAAGATTTTTTGAAGTTGAAAACCAATTCTGCCAGAATGAAAAAGGCAGTGGGCACTTGATTTTGAAATGGATTCAAGGGCCTTAAAACTTCATAATATGGGGAAACTCAGAGAATTAAAGTCGTTCCATACACCTTAAATAAGATTTATGTGAAAGAATTTTCCATTTTGGAGCTGACTTGAGGGACCAAAACCTTCTGGAAATCTCAGATGTGAAATATGGATTTCCAGAGACTGATGAACTGACTTTTAAAAGATAATTTAGAAAAGACATTTAGACTCACCCAAAAAATAAAATGAAAATATGTCTGGAAAGATCTGGATGTTGGCTACAAAAAGTATTTTGTAGTCAACACCGAATTCCATGTTTTACTGGGTCCAAAAAATAAGAGAGTGAACTGAGGTCTCAGAACAAATGCTACTGGACAGCAAGATGTTCTTGAGAAAAATGTGATTTTAAGGGGGGTTTTGCATCCATGCTTGTCCCCATTTCCTTAGGCCTTAGTTAGTGATCACTAGACATGTTTTAGTGGTGATATTACTATACCAAGCCATCATTAGGGTACATTAGGACTTGAAGCACTTCATTTGCTTGCGATGGGGGGTTTAACTTGAAACAAAGATTTAATGTATGAAAATGCTTCTATGTCAAGGATGTATCAACTTTAGAGTGGATTTCTAAGGTAGTCATTGTGATGACTAAATCCTTGAGATCTTTAACTCAATGTATCAACTTCACCCTTTTTGTAACTTAAGAACCTTGAAGATGTTCATCCATGGAAATTTGTTCCAATGTGAAGATCTTAGGTTTTGGAAGCACTTTCAAGAAAGTAAGAAATGATTTGGACCTTTTGAAATGGTCATCCATGGAAATGTTGTTCCAAGATGACTTCATTTTAGGTCAAATGAAGTTTAAATGACATAAAAGTAAGAATGTGAACCTTTTGGTGTAATCATCCATGAAGATGAACTTCAAGGTGACCATACCTTAGGTTGAAAATCAAATAACAAGCATTTTATGCAAGTAAAGAGACAACAAAATTGGAAAATGTTGATATCTTATAGAAGATCATCCATGGAGATGAACTTCCATGGAGATCTTCTTAGATCTAGAGCAAGAACAAGTAAGTTACATCTTTGAAAAATGAGATGTATGCATGAATGATGAGGATTTAGAGTAAAGAGGAGGGGGGTTTACCAATGGTGGTACCCTAACTTCTTTGTGTTTGTGTTTGATTTTTGGAATTTTGAAAGTGTTGGATGACTTGTGGTTTGGGAAAGATTCAAGAGAAAATGGTGACAATTCAAAGGAATTCTCACTGTTTTCTCTCTATATTTCGCCAGAGTTTCACTGTGAATTGGTTGTGTCTCCCCATTTTCTGAGACTGGAGGGCTTTATTTATAGGCCCTAGAAACTTCAGTTCTGTCCGCGCGGACAAGAATGAAGGCGTGCCTGGTGCATTAAATGCTGCACCAGGCTTTGGACAGGAGGAATATTTTTTGTCAACAAGCAACCGCACATTAACCTGCTTGCAAATTCGGGATTTTGGCCTTTTTTGAGATTCTTTTAGTTGTTTAACCTCAAATAGCAATTCCCATTCTACCCTTGCTTGGTTAGAAATCTTAGGAATGTTAGGAATTGTTAGTAATGTTAGGACTTTCGTTAATTTTCTAACGAAAATGCTACCAACCCAAATTGGAGCACTTACAGTAAGGCCACTATGAGTCATAAACCATTCCTACATAATCATTACACAACCTCAAATAGCCTTAATAGAGGTGAAGATCTACTTCCCAAGTTTGAACTACTTTGGTGGAGTTACTAACCAAGCTTATCAACCATTTTCCGGACAATATTTAAAATACTTCCCCAATTCCCTTTTGACCAAATAAACTTCATTGTATAGCCCAAGCATTCTACTTTAATCTAAGTTAAAGAGGTTTCATTCATAGTCTAGGTTGAATAGGTTTAAATAGCTCCAAAAACAGTTCAATGTCACCAGGCCAGGGCACGACTCGTGCCCCAGGGCACGACTCGTGCCTGAGGGCACGAATCGTACCAATTTCCCCTTAATTTGATCAGAACGATTGGACTCCTATTCCACGAGTCGTATCCACGAGTTGGCCATGGGCACGACTCGTGCCAAGGGGCACGACTCGTGCCACGGCCAGATTCAGGTATCACAGCAGCCTTAAATCACTAAGTCAAGAAAACCCAAAAATCCAACTTAAACTTCCTCTCAATTGTGAACATAAGAATATTTACCAACCTTCCTAATATCATTATAACCCATTTAAACCCAAAGTAGTATCAATTTAGTACTCAATATCCATGTCAACAATCCAAACAATTAAGACCAATCTAACCCTTTCACTTACTTAATTAATTCTCCCATTCCACTATCCCATTTCGCATATAACCTTCTTAATCTAACTCAACCCATTTCCTTACACTCTTGATCATTTTCCTTAAACCACAACATCATTCTATGACATTAATCAATGTATCAACTCTAAGCATCAAAGAACCATTATAATAACAATAACAACACCAAATAGTTCATGAACATTAAATAGAAGGAAAGGTCATAATAATCCCATTAAAGTCTTTAACATATTACTCCCAATATACCCTCATTCATTCAACTTAGGCCCCCATCTCATATCTAAAATCAATTCAATCTTAAATAAACCATTTTACTCAAATAACATCAATTAAAATTTCCAAAATCCTTTTCTTTCATCAAAGCATTTATTAGCACATAAAATGACAATTATTAGAAGGAAGTCATAATAACTTACCTTAGCAAATATGAGATGAAACTATGATTTCTCTAGCTTGATGCGTTCCCCTCAACTCCACGAATGCGAAAGTACAACCGGATCGCCAAATGGAGAAGAATTGAATTTACTACATTTTTTAGAAGAAGGGGATTGGAGGTGGAGCTTCCATGGAGAAAATGGAAGGAGTAAGAAGAAGAGAAAATGATGAGGGAAGGAGTAGGATGAGGAGGATAATGGGAGGGGATGGGGAAAGTATGGGATAAGTTGACTAAGAGGGTGATGGGAGGAAAAGAGGGGAAATGGCCCCCCATGCCATAATAAATAAAGTCTTTCCACAACCTACAATAAAGCCCCACATTTTATTTATTTATCCATTTCTATTATTATACTTCTACCAAGAACATTATTTTATTTCCCAATCATTTCATCCTAATATAAGAAAGCAAGGATATAAAGTGAACACATAATATTAACAATAATATTAAAAGCACATAAGGTCAACAATTAATATAAAAGGTATATAATATGATACTAAAATAGTGCCTAGATTTAGGGTCGTTACAGGGCTGCCATGGAGGCCCATAAAAAAAAACAATCTAGGGTTCACCCTCCATCCGCGCAGGTGTAGCGATGCGCGGAATTCGCCTTCATTTTCGTTTTTATTTTGAGTTGCCACCTATATTATTATGAAAATATAGAAAAACCATTGTTAAAAGATTTGGGTTTGGGGCTTATGTGATGGATTTGGAAGGTCAATGAGCACCGCATCCACCCAATTCGAAGATCGGTCTTGCTAAAGGGGGGTTTTCAAATAAGAATCCTTTTGAAAAGAAACAAATAAAAGCATCCATTTAATTAGATTAAACGGAATGTCGGATCGATTGCTTCGAGACCATCTACATGATTTGGAGAGGCTCTAGGCCAATCCTAGATTCGATGTTCTACACAACTCTAATAATCAATTAGAATAAATAAAAAGACGAAGGAGAAGGAAGATTACCTTCGAGTTTGAGAAGTGATTCAGACAGAGTTTCGCCGCAATCCTAGACTTGAATATCGATGTTCGTTGATCAACAAGGATGATAAACAAACTTTAGGTGTTTTAGGGAGTGATTTGTAGGAATCTTTAAGGGAGAGAAACCAACATAATGTGTATTTTTCTGGAGTTCCACCGTTCTCTGAATCAGGGATTCAACTGTCCTCTGAAATACTGGATGTGACCAAGTATTTATAGGAGTTTTAGGAGACCAAAGTGGATTGGGATTCCTCCCAAGGAAGCTTCCAGAACTCTAAGATCAGTAGAGACCTGAATTAGATGATATTTATCAAGAAAAGAGGTTGAAATCGACAAGGGAATCGATTCTGCACATCTGCAGAAGGTTAGTCTCGCGCGAGACACGCCATGTCCCGCGCAGGATAAGGCTGATCAAAGACAATTCTGTCCTCCCCTTGTTATCTTGTATGCAGTTTAGTCCAAATTAACGGTCGTTAGTCAAAACTTAACGAAACATGACGAAATGGTGGATCTCTACTCCAAAATCAAAGGCGAGACTTAGAGTGGTATAACTATGCCACGATAGGTTCAGAATAGGGTGTCTATAGAGCCCCTCGACGACAAGTCTTATGGAAGAAGTCATGTCGTCGATAGAAAAAGACATCATTCTGGACATCGGGATGGTCGAGCCGCACGGCTTCCTACGTATCTCTATCGGAGAATCAGACCATAACGTAGTTCGACTCCAAAATACAAAAAGGCTGCTTTAGGTATTTTGAAAATCGAAAATATTTTGTTTTTGAAAAGGAAAACTCATACTGAGGAATCAAATCATGACCCAATTATGAATATACCTGTCTGTCTGAAGATTCGCTTGTATTGGCTCCGAACCTGCGGGGAAAGATGTTAGAAAATAATGGTTTACCTGTCCGGTCCTTTGCATCCTGTTGGTTTTGTGACGATTCGCCTATCGGGGCTCCGAATTGGGCTTTTACTGGGGATGACGATTCACCTGTCAGGGCACTGAATCAGGCTTTTGTGTTGACGATTCACCTGTCGGGGCTCTGAATTAGGATTTTGTGTTGACGATTCACCTGTCGGGGCTCTGAATTGGGATTTTGGTGACAATCCACCTGTCGAGGCTCTGAATCGGGCTTTTGATGACGATCCACCTATCGAGGCTCTGAATCGGGCTTTTTGATGATGATTCACCTGTCGGGGCGCTGAATCAAGCTTTTGATGACGATTCACCTGTCAGGGCGCTGAATCGAGCTTTTGATGGAGTGGTTTACTTTCTTCAACCAACCAAGGGATAATTCGCCTATTTGGGTTCCGAATTATGCGGGATGAGTTGATTTTTGGATCAATCATTTCGGTTGACTTGACGTCGTATCGGACAGTCATGCGTACGTCACGTTCGGCTCGTTCCGCGACTTGCGGTACCAATTTTTCCATGTTTCCTTGCTAGGATATCACTTTTAAGGGTAAATGTGTCAAAATTTTGAATTTTGACGTTGCGCAAACGCTTATTGTTGGGGACAATTTTGTAGTTTTCCTGTAGGTTTGTCTTGCACGGGACAACTTGTATCGCGCTGGACAAGGTCTGTCGAGGCAATAAAACCAGTAGCAGCCTATTGATTTCAAACACTCCCTTTTTCAAACTCTCTCTGCAAGTTCGAACCAAGGTGTCTTTTTCTCTGAAAATACTGTGATTTCCTTGTTGATTTCCATTCCCAATCAACTTTTCCTTCTTCCCTAATCAATGGCTCAAGAAAGGAAAAGTTCACCATTCGGCAGTTATTTGCTTGGGAAGGATTATCCCCGCGACGACCTCACTTTTGACCCCCACGTGCATATTTCTCATGTTATTCGTGAGGGCTTGGTAAGAATCTCTTTCTTAATCAGTCCATGCTTTGCATTGTGTAGACACCCCATTCTGAACCAATAATAGATGATTAAACTACTCATCGTCTCTCTTTTGTGTTTTGATGAAAGCATATTAGTTTCGTCATGTTTCGTTACGTCTCTAACTAACCTCATTAGTTTTTGGACCTAACTGACTAACGGAACAACTGAAGAGGACAAAATAGTCAATTGACTAGTTGTCCCGCGCGGGACATACGTGTCTCGCACGAGACAACCCCTCTGCAGGATGTCCAGAATCACTTTCCTTCTCCGTTTCAACCTCTTTTCTTGATAAATCTTATCCAATCCGGGTATCCAATGATATTTGAGTTCTGGAAGCTTCCTTGGGAGGAATCCCAATCCACTTTTACCTCTTAAAACCCCTATAAATACCCGATGGCTTTTAGTATCTTAGAGGTCCCCGATCCCCGATCGAAAAGACATAACACACACCATTTGCTGGTTTCTTTCCCCGAAAGATTCCTTCAAATCACTCACAAACAACTCCTAAATTCGTCCATCAACCTTGTTGATTGATGAACATTCAAGGCTCAAGCCTAAAATCAAGGCGAAGCTCTGCCCAAATCATTCCTCGATTGAGAAGACATCTTAGAACCACGTTCTAAATCAAATACTCCTTAAACACTAGGTGAACTCCTATAAAAAAGGGTTAGCCTAGAGTCCCTTCAATCAATGGAGGCGATCTCGAAGCATACAACCCGACATTCCTAATAAATTAATTTTTATTCTTATTTGATTGATAATATTCAATTGGCAAGACCGATCTCCGAATTGGGTGGAATGGGTGCTCCTCGACCTTCCCATTCCATAACTTAACCCCCGAACCCTCAAATCTCTTTAAATCATCAAAAGTTTTTTCTTATTGTTTTCCTAAATAAATGATAAGTGGCGACTCTGTTATTCAATAAAAATATCAATGCTACACATTGCATCAAACCCTTGTTTTGAATCCCCTAATTCATCAAATTGGTCATTTCCTTCTTTGTCAAGAACTTGGTTCTAGGTTGTTGCATGCTTTGTTTCCCATGTTTTTGTTGGATGTTGATGCTGTATTTGTGTATGTATGAGTACCCTACCCATCTTGGATTGTAGGAGGGATTGATTTGGGTAGCCAAATATAATATTGGGCATGATTTTCTAGTATGCACGCCAAGTGTTCGATGAAATGCCCCAAAGAAAATTTTCTTCTATTTCCTTGAAGTATTTGCTTTGAATGTTTTTCTAACATTGTTTCTTTGTCTTCCTCTGTTTTGCAGCCATATAGATCAATTAAGAACTGCCGTGGTAGTGCGAAATTCGCCAAGGCTTTGTGGGACAAAGTCAAGGCTTTGGACGGGGTCCGAGCTCGGGTGGTGCAAACGGGGCTCCACGCTTTTGTTGACAACATTCGTGGCATGCGGCGGACTCCTCAAGTCCTTCAGACTATTCGGAAGAGGTGGTGGGATACTACCCACATTGTTCACCTTCATTTTGGGGAAGCTACCATGACCCCTACCAATTTTCTGGCTATCACTGGGTTGGAGTTTACCGGTGTTGCTCTTCCGATGACTGGGGGTTTCAAACCGGCGAGTCCAGCCGAGTGGAAACAGTTGATTGGTTTTGTCCCTAGCAAAATCAAGGGATTTGCTGTTGAGCTGTCACCTCTTCGTGATCAGCTCTGGGCCTACGCTGATGTAAGTACCCAAATCTGGCTCATGCCTTTCGGTTAAGTTTCCCGGCAATTTCCCGGACTTTCCAAAAGTTCAAGGGCAATTTGGGAACTTTCCCAAACCTTCCAAGGGGTGAAGGACTTGTTAGGAATTAAAATTCCACATAGTCCATCGTTGGAAAAAGCTTCTAGAATGCCACCTTGCATGATTCTAGAAACAGGCTGAGTCACTAATGGATAAGACTGCACGGCTTCATTAGCTAAGGGTTACAGCCGCACGGCTTCATTAGCCAGCACAAATCTGCCTATAAATAGAGGCCTCCTCTATTCATTTTGATATACAATTTTTTGCACTGTTACTCTGCCAAAATGGAACCACGAATTTACAGAACTCAGAAACCTCCCAAATCACCTCCCTCCTCTCCAAAATCCCTCCAAAGTTGCTCCTTCCTTAGGAAACCTTCAAGGAAGATAGAGGAACACCACCATTGGTAACCTCTCCTCCTCTTCTCTTTAAAATATACTTGTTATTCTTGTTATATTTCTCCTTGCTATTTATATTGCTACTTACTTGCTTTATATTTGATTTATTGCCATAAAAATGAAGTCTTTATCTATGTAGATCATAATACCCCCCATTCCCCTATCACATAGGATTCATGGAGGATCCATCCCAAGGATGAACAATAAGACCATAAATGGCTTATTCTAGGGTGGATCTCTCACATGATGATGTGAAAATGTCATCTTTTTCATATAAAAATGTCATCTTTACATTAAAAATGTCATCTTTACTTACATGAATGTCATCCCCCTTCCCATAGACCTTGCTTCCAAGGATTGTCCACCTAAATGGTTCTTAAAGGACATAGGAAAGCCATAAAGTTCCTCCCTTTACATTCCTAGTCCTAGCTTTAATAGTGTTCCTTACACATGCTTGCATAAAAATGTCATCTTTACTTTAAAAATACATTCCCCATGTCCCTCATGGTTGGATCACTCTCCAAGGATTGCCTAGTGACCTTCTTAAGGCACAAAAAGGCATAGGATGAGTATAAATATACAATCTTTATACCCCTCCCCTTAGTCCCCTTTGGTACTTGAAGCATCTCTTGGGGTGTAATGGTGTAAAGGTCATATCTTTACATCATCTCCCCCACATAAAGATGCCATATTCGGATATCCCTTTAGAAAAGGATGAACTTGAGCCCCCACATCTCCGATCATCACTTGAGACGAGCACAAATGTTCCTATCAAGCTCAAATCGTCTCAAGATGTAGGATTGATGGGCAAAGGTCCTTCCTTTCTAAAGAGTCTCATTCTTGGACTATAAAAAGAGGTGTCCCTATTCCGATCACATGCGACCCAAGGTCTCATAATGATGATCAAAAGTCCAAGATGAGCACGGGATCAAAGTCCCAAACATATAAAAATCCAAGGAATCCCGAGCGATAACCAACTCATGGTTTATACGTCCGGAAGACCACTTGGCACATTCCCCCCCTTTTTATCAAAACACATCCCACACACGAAAGCACAAAGGCAAGCACGAAAGTCGAATCTTGGAAGACTTGCTTCGGCAAGGCTCCTTGGGTGAACGCCAAACGTTCTTCCCAAGGGGTAACTTAACCTCCGGACCCAAATCCTTTTTTTCAAAGTTTTGAGGAAATCAAAATGGCGTGGCGACTCCGTTTTTCAATTTAAACCGGATGTCTTCAAACCGATGTGAGGCGGTGACCCCTTACACGAGAAAGCGGTTCAAACAACCAAAAATAAAAAAAAAGAGCCGCGATCTTGGGCACCACATTCACAGTTTGGCGACTCTGCTGGGGAATAAACCAAAAAAAAGCTTTCATTTTTAAAATAAAAAAAATGATACTTGGTATTTAGGTGGAAACCATTAAACTTCTGGTTATCGCCTCCTCACCCGAGTCTGGGATAAAATATGGTCTAACAATGCCACGTACCGGTATCCTTCTTGAAAAAAAAAAGAAAGAAAAAAGCTTTTTTGAGTGGGTTAGCCTTCCGCCGCGGATCCGATTCTCGTGCTTGCCTTCTTTTCCTTGCTTTTTGCATGCATTCTTGGTTTTTGGGATTGTGCACATTCTGAATACTGAACATAAAGCTTTCTGGAGCTGAAAAGGTGCCAAAACGTTCGGGGAAACAACCTGCAAATGAAAAAAATGGAACCTGAAATATTGCTTGATCCAGCCGTACGGCTTGATCCTCCCAGGATCCTAGCCGGGCGGCTTCATTGGCAATTCCACCAGGACACAATCTGAGGTTAATCTGGCAGCTTAGGCGGCTTGGGGCTATTCAGCTCCAAGAATGACCGGGCTCCAGAAAATTTACGTGCTTACTTGCCGCATTTTCCCCGTCCCGAAAAATCATTCCTTTTAAAACACATTTCTGAAATTTTCTGTTTTAACTAAAAAAGGAACATTTTTAGGAGGCCGCACACTACGCGCACCTTATATATCCTGTACACTTTGCACGCACGTCCCTTTAACCCGGGGTGGTTGTTCAGCTGCAGTCACGGACAGCATTACGATGCTCCCGGGCGCGCACGGAATCATCCTAAACTCCCCATGGCAGCCAGTGTCGACCAATGCACAGTCCGTGTCACACATTTTAAAACCGTGACTTTTGGTTGGTTTTTGGTCTAGACCGTGTCATATAGCCTAATTGCATACCCCCGTAAAGGTCAAACCTTAGCCCATGACGGAAGTCAAGATCCTTCGCGCAAGCGAAACTCTGCCGAAATTCCGCCAAGGAAAAATTGGCAGAATCTTGACTCCGGCATTGACTTTGACTTTAACCCGCACGGGATATGTAAGAGTCAAGCCCGAGTCCATGCCAAAAATCAAAAGATCTTTCGCGCAAGCGGAACTCTGCCGAAATTTCGACAAGGAAAAATTGGCAAGATCTTGACTCGGCATTGACTTGGACTTTGACTCGCACAGCGTATGCAACAAAATTCAATGTGACACTGTGTCATCCGGCTTTTACCGTCCGAACCATGCCCATTATCTTCTTGGACAATGCCAAAAATTCAAAAGGTCAATCGCGCAAGCGAAACTCTGCCGAAATTTCGTTAAGGCTGAAAGACGAGACTTTCTCGGCATTGCCTTGACTATAATCTGCATCGCTCACGCGTTAAAAGTTCCTATGACCCACTAGACCCATTAGGAGCGTTCTTCTCTCTCGGTCAGTGGGATCCACGTGCCCTATAGAACCCTCGCCCGAGGCTGTCCATCCTGGTAGGTCAAAATACAGGTGGAATACGAGCGACTTATAGACATGGTGACGGAACCCACTGATCCAGGATCTAGAGTAGTTGCGAAAAAGAAGGGCAACCCCTTTTCCAACCAAATATAAATAAATAAAAGACACTGTTTTAAGTAAACTTGAACAATTAATGGAATCACAATTGCATGGTCCCATTTCTGGAATCTCCAAATCCCGACCTTTCACGGTCAAGTCTCCAATCAAGACCCTCACGGTCCAATCTCCAAATCTTTAATCGTGAACTCCAAGGTCCGATCTCCAATCTCCAATCTCCGGTCTTGACCTTTCACGGCCAAACCCCCAGCCGCGACCTTGTCCGATCTCCGATCTCGGCCTTTCATGGTCAAAACCCTCAATCGCGACCTTCACGGTCCGATCTCGACCTTTCACGGTCAAAATCCGATATCAATCTTTCGTGGTCAAATAGGCAATCCCGACCTTTTGCGGTTAAATCTCCAATCAAGACCCTCACGGTCCAATTTTCAATCTCGACCTTTCACGGTCAAATCCTTTTCGATCAATTAGGATTAGGAGAAAATGTGCCTTAGGCAAAATTTAAGCAATAAGTGCATGTTACTTGAGCCTTCGAGCCTAAACCTTACCTACCTCCGAGCCTAAACCTTGCCTACTCCCAAGTCTAATCCTTGCCTATCTCTTTCCCGCAGCGAGAAAAAAGTGGGAGAGAATACCGGGTCAGCGGCTTTTCGGTGCGGAAACCTCAGGTTCAGACAGTCCAGCAGAATCATCAGTTGTGTCTACTCAGGGTTTGGAATGGCAGATATGACAGAAAACAGTGATGGTACAGGAAATCCGATGATTAGGAAGGAAGAATTAGTCCTAGCTTTGGAAAATGCCCATAGGGTTCATGAAGAGCAGCTGGCCATGCTCATCAGTGCTCTCCGCCGTCATGGAGTTCAGGTAACAGTTGAGGCAAATGGTTCTTTGGTCATGATTGAAGATGAGACTCCATAAACAGTGATTTCAGTCCCTCCATCCTATAACCAATGCCCTCCTCCATCCACATATGATCCCTTACCAAGGACTACTCCTCCTCAGTCCTTTCCAACATCCCAGGCCATCAGGGCTCCATCGCCCTCAGCTCCCCAGAACGGATTGGGATTCATCACACTTGTTCCTCAGTTTCAGCGGTACCTGCCAGTTTATGCTCCAGCTTCACATAATCAGTTTGAACCATGTGACTATGTTCTGAAGCCTCTATACCCACCTGAATACGATCATGAGTTGCTAAAGGAAAATCCGGATGCCTCAAGTTTTCCGTTGCCGTCAACCGGACTTAGTGAATTCACCCGTCAGTTTCACCGGTCTACGACTGTGGTTCCCTCTGCTGATAAAAGTCTTTTTGCGAGTTCCAGTAACTCGAGAGTCCCCGTTGACCTCCATGTTGTAATGTTGACAGAGCAAGTGAAACAAATGCAGGAGAAGCTTGATCTCATGATGAGTACCAGTACTCCCTCGACCCAAGATGTCAAACCAGGCAAAGAAATGATTCTGCCGTGCAAAATTCAAGTGCCCGAAGTGAGAGAATCCGATAGGACAACCTGCCCCAGAGCACACTTGTCCAATGCCAGTTCCAAGCTTGAGAAAGGCCCGAAGACACAATCAGCCAGTACTACCCCTTTCACTCCATACAATCAGCGCAGTGCTGAATCCTCCCAAATAGGTCCCAATATCCCTCAGAATCCTCCCAGGTTCACTTCCTTCCATCAATATGCTCAGTTAACAAATTTCATCCCCGTGACTTTTTCGACCTGTTTCTTTGGACAACTTGTGCTTGCTCCAGCTGCTCCATGGCCTCAAACCCCTCCACTTCCACCAGTATCATGGGCACGTAACTGATCACTACCTCGGTCTGCAGTAATGGAATCCAGAAGTTAACAGAAAATGGAAAGCTCAAGTTCCCTGGCAGTCCAACCAGTGAAGAGTAGCTAGGCTAGGGGTTACCTATCCTTAAGCAAGATTAAGAAATAAAATAGTCTCTCAGTCAACTTTCGTAGGTTATAGTACTTTCCTCTTTCAATCAAGTCCTCCTCGGACATTGTAATTAATCTTCCATCTTCTATAAAAAGTCTTTTTTCTTTTCTTGCTAGACTTAAGACATTATTTGCACACCTACATTACATTTAATGAAATGGTTTTATCTTATATGATCACTTGCATTGCTCAATAAATAATCTATCGAAATAATTAACGTTCTGGTTAATCAGTGTGAGAAAGTCAACCAATGCTTTCCCCATACACTTTCCTTACCCCACAAAAGGCCTCCATCAAGCCATACACTTTCCTTACCCCACAAAAAGCCTTCATCAAGCCATACGCCTCCCAAATCATGTCCTCATCGTCACCTTGACCAAGTCAACGACGATGGCAACATCAAGGAACAACAAAAGGCCACTCAGCTTCGAAAAGATTGGCCCCATGTCGACAACAACTTAGGAGCTTACCTTTGCCCTCAAGTGCATCAAAAATAAAAAAATAAAAAATAAATAAATAAAAATAATAATAATAAATAAATAAAAATAAAATAAAAATAAAAATAATAGTGCAAAAAGAGTAATACCCAGCTAGGCTAAAAACCTTGTAAAGGGACAGTCTAGGCAAAAAACAGGGTTGCACATAAAAAAAAAATGAGGCCAAGGACCCAGCGCCACCAATTAAAAGCTTGACGAACAGGCAAAATCAAAGCTCAAAGAATGAAAGTTGTCGATATCAATGGAGTGGTCAAAGCAAAGGCAGAAGCATATCGTGAGTCCTTAAGCTAGATCCAAATTCTTTCTCCCCCAATGAAAGACGAAAATCAGGAATAATTGAAGCAGCCGTCCAAGAATGACTTGGTCAAGGAATCATCCCGAGGCCCATGCCTCATCATCTAACCTCCTCATCCAAGCCTTTCCCCTAAAGGAACCACAAATCCCATTTCCCAAAACTAAAGACAGTTCAGCCGAAGCCGAACTACGGCGACCTGAGCTCCTCACAATGAGGGGAACGTAGGCAACCAGAAATGGTCCGGTCATAAGCACATTCAAATTCCCAAAAATTTGGTCTCATCAGTGGCCTCTTCCATAAGTACATTCAAATTCCCGAAAATTCGGTCTCATCAAATGACCTTTCCCATAAACATATCCGAATCCCAGAAAACCCGGTCTCATCAAAGACCTCCTTTTCTTTCACACCCAGCCAACCTTGATCCGCGACATCGATTGACTTTCTCCTCATGATTAATCAAAATGTTTGTTCATATCGAGATTAGTGGTTGAATAACCCGAACATTAATAAAGGGTTTTAAGCAATCTTGTGATCATTGTAATTTTCAGATGTCTTGACAAGTCTTCTTTTTCTACATCTTAGGAAAAATAGTGCTAAACACTGATCTTCTGTCAGCAGGGGCTTCCATACACTTTTACCAACCTTTCTACGCTTATACTCTCTCAAAAGAGTCAAACCCAAAGCGAGTTCTCGTGCCTACGTCGAATAAGGCCATCAAAAATAACACAAAATCGGGATCTATTCCCACCTTTCGAAAAATATGCCCCTGCATGTATAAATTCTTTTCTTTTACATCTTCTTAAGGTTGACTGAGTGACTAAAGAAAGTAAGAAGGTAAGTATGAAAGGATAGGTTTTCCCTCTTCTGCTACAATTCGCATTAGGGCGGCCTTGAAACTCTTCAAGGTTGGGGCTTCGCCAAAGCCATTTCTTTAGAATGGGGCTTCTTTAGTCATTTTTGGGTCCGCATCGGGATTCCTCACTATGTCACAAAATGGATTCAGTCTTGGTTAGATCAACCTCAGGATCACTTTTACAGTAACAATCAGATTGGGACTTTTGCTAGGTCATAAGGTTGGGGCTCTGCCAAGTTACTTCTTCAAAATCTAGACTTCGCCTACTCAGTTCATCAAACCGGGGCTTTGCCAATGAAAAGATCTTTTCCCCGCTTTAATAGAACCTGGGGATTTGCAGAATTTTTTCCCTCAGATCGGGGCTTCAATGAGTCACATCCACCCTCAGAGGAGAGGTTTGGTCACTTTGACATTTGCTTCAGTCTTTGATTCTAAAAGCCTGTCAGCATCAGCTTCAAGCGCTAGAGTTTGAGAAAGGAATTTTAATCAAGACCCGAGTTTTAAAATCCGGTCTCAGCCCAAAGGGGAGTCCTGGTCCACATGACGCATTTTGGCAGCATTGACATACATCTCATTAACAACGATAGTTCAAGTTCGCACCCAAGGGATACGATCCCACCTGCTCGAAACCTGTCTCAAACAGCCTCCTATGAGATTGAAAGTTGTGCCTCATCCAAGATTGAAGATCGGACATAAAATGGTCTCTTTTCCCCTTTTGCAATCTGATTGGTTTCTCCATTGGCCGTGATCAAAGTTGATGATTTTTGGTCAAAAATGTGCTCTGGGAACAGTTGGGACAAGTCTAGGGTGAAAATGAAATGAAAAGCCCATCCTTTGATTTTATTTGAAAAAAACCAGTTCAGACAAAACTTCCAGCCGCACGGCTTCTTTTGCCCAAAGACCTAGCCGGACGGCGTCTTTTGCTTCTGCAGAAAAAAAATCTGCAGCATCCAAAGCTGCTGCCCAAGTGGAGTTCTCACCCCACTTTCTCAACAAAACCTGCATAAAAACATGTCCAAACACCATTCATGCAATCATATATCATCACAAATCATTTTGGCCCAGTTTCAGCCCCATTTCCAAGCAAAAAAGCTGCCCCGAGGCTCAAGTAATATGGAGAAACATAAAGCGTAGATAGGAAAATCAAATAAAGGATTAATACATTGTCCTCGCCTCCTTGGCGCCCCAAATAAAATGAAAAATAAACAAATTGTGCATAAAATTGTTCATTGTTTGTTTCTCTACTCTCCTAGGTCAACCTAAGGAACCCTAAGCTTCTGACTCTTCATCGTCGCTGCTTAGCTCATAGAAGTTAGGATCCCTCATCAAGTCCTCGTCATCACTCACGTCAGAAAGATTGACATTCACATGCTCATACTCCGCCAGCTGCTCCAGAATGCCCGTGTTGGGTCCCTGTCCCCGAGGCATGGTGCTGGTGGATGAGGTCTGATATCCTGAGGCTGACGAGGTAGAGGCTGTGCTCCCAACGTGCCTCCTCTTGCGCACGGGCTCCTGCACATTCGCCCCAGCCCTGGATGCGCAGGCCAGCTTCCTCAAAAGGGACCGAGCCACCGCCTTCCAGCCCCTGTTCTGCCGTACCAAGCCATCATAGGTACAAGCAGGGACCTATGAGAAAAGAGAAGAAAAACTTAGAAAATCTCAAGACTCAAAATCGCAGAAAGCAAAGAAATCCGAAAAGGGAAGAGACCCTAGATATACTTACAGTGCTGTCAGGTGGCAGAGTATACCGGGGCTCCCTCGTGTCAGGAACATGCACCATAAACCTCCTCGGTACCCCATTTACCAAGTAGAAGAGATGAGCAGGAGGCATAGGCGGATCAGTCAGCTCAGTTTCCCCGTACCCCTGAGTGACAGCCATCTTCACTAGCTTTTGTGGCGTCCTCAATCGTGCCTCCACAAAGGTGGCATACGGGGTAGCAAAGTCGAAATACTCCTCAGCCGCCACACCGGCCTGATACCTCGCTATCTCATCCGCTGACCAGTTCCTGGGCTG
Source organism: Adenophora triphylla var. japonica (assembly GCA_022495995.1). Taxonomy (NCBI): domain Eukaryota; kingdom Viridiplantae; phylum Streptophyta; class Magnoliopsida; order Asterales; family Campanulaceae; genus Adenophora; species Adenophora triphylla. The sequence goes on from JAFEMH010004562.1 coordinate 93,427, forward strand.
CAGCATAAGCGGTGGAGGGTCGTGAGGAGTGATGGCATCCAAAGGAGGGACAAAGCCATGCTGCCTGGAGAAGCGATCCCCCAAGTAAATAACGTCACAGGTCAGCCCTGTCAGCCACTTCCTCTGCCTAGTCGCCACCAAGGCATCCCCTAGCAAACCCTTCGGGTGCCTCCCCCAAGGATAGAAATCTGTTGGGTTTTACGGGTCCATGCGCAGCGGAATTAAGCATTAAAAACATAAAACCCAAGAAGCCCTAGGATCCGTTCTATACAATTAATTTGAATATCAATGAAATAGAATTAAACCAACCTTGAAACGCTTTCCGGTCTTGAGCTATCGAACGATTTGATTATGTGATATTGAATCACAAACTTCGTTCTTCAACTTGCTTGAACTCTAGGTCTTGATCAATGAATGAGCGAAGACCCTCTTTTGGTATCCACACCTTCGAATGAATCCAAGAACAATTTCTTGTTGATTGCTAGATCTAAACCTTGAAGAATATTGAGAGAATTTGATTGTGAATTTTGCTTTAAAATTTCGGCTAGACTTTTAGGTCTGACAGAACCCCTGTATTTATACTACAAATAGTGTAAATACCTCTTCTAATCAAATTAGGAGAGACAGCCGTCAATACCGCGTATTGGCCTATTATGTCGCGCGGTATATCAAGCCATTGGCTTGATATGTCGCGTGACATAAGTAACCGGTTTACGTGTCTCTCAATCATTCTTCCTCCGGTTCAACCAATTCATTCTAGTTGTGTGTGACCCAATAGGATTACATCATGTTGGCAATGAGATCGATCATATCGAACCTCATAAGACATAAGCGGACTCTAGCAAGCCATTATGTCTACCCAAATGATGCAACGTAAGAGTTCACGTTTCCAACGGTGTACTTCCATTTATCTCTTTTTGTCTCACGATGTTACATTGAACACAAGTCATGGTCCATGTCGACTTGTTTATTGTTCAATGCTTTCTCGATTCTTGAGTATAATGATAATTCCAATCATATTGGGGTACGGCCATACACTTTCATCATTATCACTCATCGAGGGGCCCAAGCATAACATCTCTCTTCCGAGGGACAAACTCCTTCTTGACTTATCATCCTTCCCATCATGAATCCGATCATGCCAATGATAGCCTTTATAGATATCGTGTTAAGATATCGTTTGACTAAAATCAAACATGGCTTTCATCATATGTAAGGTTATGATAGTCTCAGGTCTAGGAAATAAATGAAGTAACCGTATGAGATTTAAGTATGACTTTTGACCATTACATAAATCTCATGCGGGTCATGTCCAGTCACTTGTTCTCTAACAAGTACCCATAATTTCAATGTGCATCTCTTATGCATATAATCATCACATGATTATCCATTGACAATTATACTAATTTATTCTCTTAATAATTAGGGACAGAGATTATTATAAACAAATATACAAAACATATAATAATCAAATAATAAACATCTCATATAATAATAAATAATGTCAACACATAAGTCTATCAATCATAGGCCTAGGGCATAACACCAACAGTCTCCCACTTGCACTAGGCCCAATCTACCATGTATCGAATACCCATGGACCTAACATGACCATCATGTTTAGCTTGTGAGAGAGCCTTAGTTAGTGGGTCCGCCACGTTGTCATCGATGTCTACTGCATATCTTAACGTCTTCCCTTTCACATATCTCACGGATAATGTGGAAACGTCGAAGTATGTGTTTGGATCTCTGGTGTGATCTTGGTTCCTTTGCTTGTGCAATGGCACCATTGTTATCACGGTAAAGTTCAATAGGATCTCGATGCTTGGAACGACTTCCAAATCACTAATGAACTTCTTGATCCAAAGCTGCTTCCTTAGTCTGCATCGGATGTCATGCTATGTACTCGGCTTCGGTTGTAGAATCGGCGACGGTACTTTGCTTGGAACTTTTCCAACTCACGGTGCCTCCATTAAGCATAAACAAAAATCAGGCTTGCGATCTAAAATCATCTTTGTCGGTTTGGAAGCTAGCATCTGTGTAGCCTTTGACTACAAGATCTTCTTCCATTCCTCCAAAGACCAAGAATGCATCCTTAGTTCTTCGTAAGTACTTAAGGATATTCTTGACTGCTATCCAATGTGGTTCACCGGGATCCGATTGGTACCTACTCGTCATGCTTAGAGCACACGAGACATCGGGCCTAGTACATAACATAGCATACATGATAGACCCAATTGCCGAAGCATATGGAATACCATTCATTCTCTTTCGCTCATCATTAGTCTTTGGACATTGATTCTTGCTAAGAGATATACCATGCAACATTGGCAAATTCCCTCTTTTAGAATTTTCCATTTGGAATCTTCTAAGGACTTTGTCAATGTAAGTACTTTGACTTAAACCAATCATCCTCTTGGATCTATCTCTATAGATCTTGATACCAAGGATATATGCGGCTTCGCCCATATCTTTCATTGAAAAGCACTTTCCCAACCAAGACTTGACGAGTCTCTAGTGCGGGAACGTCATTTCCAATGAGTAAGATATCGTCGACATACAACACTAAAAATAGTGCTACGCTCCCACTAATTTTCTTGTATACACAAGGTTCATCTTCGTTCTTGATAAAACCAAACTCTTTGATTGCTTCATCAAAACGTAGATTCCAACTCCTTGAAGCTTGCTTCAATCCATAAATGGATTTACGCAACTTACACACCTTGTTAGAATTTTACGGGTGACAAAACCTTCGGGTTGTATCATGTATACATCCTCAAGTAATTTCCCATTAAGGAAAGCTGTTTTGACATCCATCTGCCATATCTCATAGTCATAATATGCGGCTATGGCAAGTAAAATTCTAATAGACTTAAGCATAGCTACAGGCGAAAAGGTTTCATCATAGTCTATGCCATGAATCTGCTATATCCCTTAGCTACTAGCCTAGCCTTATAGGTGTGCACCTTCCCATCCATGTCGGTCTTCTTCTTGAAAACCCATTTGCACCCTATGGTTTTACACCTTCGGGTGGATCAATCAAGTTCCAAACTTGATTATCGGTCATGGATTGTAATTCGGACTTCATGGCTTCTTGCCATTTTCCGAATCCGGAGCGGACATCGCTTCTTGATAGCAAGTGGGTTCATCATTTTCGATTAACTCCACTTCATCACTTTCCGTAACAAGAAATCCATATCTCTCGGGTTCGGATCGTGATCTACCACTTCGGCGAGAACTTGTGCATCTTGAACCGGTTCCACAACGGTTTGTGAACTTGGTTCGGTTTCTACCATTGGTTCAATGTTGTTTTCGGGTTCTCGAACTTCTTCGAGATCTATTTTACTCCCACTGGTTCCTTTGCGAAGAAACTCCTTTTCTAAGAAGGTACCATTTCGAGCAACAAACACTTTGTTCTCGTTTCGGTTGTAGAAATAGTATCCTTTGGTTTCCTTAGGATATCCCACAAAAACACATTTATCGGATTTAGGTGCTAGCTTGTCGAAGTTAACTTCTTGACATACGCATCACAACCCCAAATCTTCATGAAAGACAAACTAGGTTTTCTTCCATGCCACATCTCATATGGGGTCTTTTGAACCGATTTGGTAGGAACTCTGTTTATAGTGAAAGCGGCGGTTTCTAGTGCATGTCCCCAAAAGGATAAAGGAAGCTCAACTTGACTCATCATAGAACGAACCATGTCCAACAAAGTTCTATTCCTCCTTTCGAGACACACCATTCCATTGTGGTGTTCGGGTGGAGAGAGTTAGAAACGATTCCACAACTCTTAAGATATTTGTCAAATTCTTGGCTCAAATATTCACCACCTCGATCGGATCGAAGTACCTTAATAGTTTTGCCAAGTTGATTTTGTACCTCATTTTGAAATATTCGAAATATCTCAAACGATTCACTCTTATGTTTCATTAGATAAACATATCCAAATCTACTATAATCATCGAGTGAATGTTATGAAGTACCGAAATCCTCCCTAGCATCGCTACTCATAGGCCCACATACATCGGTATGTATGAGTCCTAATAAGTCGCCCGCCCTTTCACCGGTTTTGGTAAATGGGTCCTTGGTCATCTTGCCAAGTAAACAAGATTCGCATGTCTCATATGATTCATAATCATGTGAGTCCAAAAATCCATCTTTGTGGAGTTTAGAAATGCGTTTCTCGTTTATATGGCCAAGACGACAATGCCATAAGTAAGTGTGGTTTACATCATTGGGTTTAGATTTCTTGTTAATGTTATAGACATCATTATCGCGATTTTCAACATCAAGAATATAAAGGCCATTGAATGAAACAATGATACAATAATGCATATCACTCTTGTAAATAGAAAATTTCTTATCACATATAAGAAAATTAAAACCTTCATTGTCCAAACATGAAATCGAAATAATATTCCTACTTAAAAGCTGGAACGTAATAACAATTGTTCAAAACAAGTATTAGTCCACTAGGTAAAGTAACTTCATAAGTTCCTACGGCTAATGCGGCAACTCTTGCTCCATTCCCCACACGTAGGTCCACTTCACCTTCCTTAAGCATCCTTGTTCTTTAGACCCTGCACATTTAAACAAATGTGAGTTCCACATCCGGTATCCAATACCCAAGAACTAGAAGTAGATAGGAATATATCTATAACAAAGATACCTGAAGTTGAAGCAACTCCTTTGCTCTTCTTCGGTGCTTCCTTGTATTTTGCGCAATTTCTCCTCCAATGTCCAATCTCATTGCAATGGGAACGAATTGCGTCCTCTTGGGACTTAGGCTTAGCCTCTTTAGGCTTGGAAGCCTCTTTGGGCTTGGCAACCTTTGGCTTAGGATTAGCAACCTTTCCTTTTCCTTTACCCTTGAACCCTTTCCCCTTGTTAACCATTAGCACTTGATCGGTCTTCTTCTCGACAATCTTGGTTTCCGCGATAGTCAACATTTGAACTAACTCGGAAAGGTTTCTATTCATTCCACCCATGTTATAGTGCATTATGAAATGACTAAAACTTTTAGGTAATGAATTCAGTATTATGTCGGTAGCCAACTCTTGGCTAATTGGAAAACCGAGCCTTTCAAGATGCTCAATGTGGCCCTTTAACTTGAGAGCATGGGGACCTACTGCTTGTCCTTCACTCATCTTGCATGAGGTCAAGGATGCAACTGTGTTGTACCTTTCTTGCCTAGCTTGAATTTGGAACATTTCCATCGGCCGATTGTTTAAGTCGTTGTCCCCAAGTGCTCAAGATTCTTCTGAAGACTCTTGCACATGGCGGAGAGCATAAGGCAACTAACATCTAGAGTCACGCTTGTGCTTCGGATATTGTTCCCTTATTGCCCTAGCGGCATTGGCGACGGGTTCGGGTGGAATAGGTTCGGTGAGAACGTACGGTTTCTCCTCTTGTTTGAAAACAATTCTCAAACTACGGATCCAATCCATATAGTTTGTACCATTCTCTTCCAACTTTTCCTTCTCAAGGACAGATCGCAGTGAAAAGTGATTATTGTTTGATGCCATTTATTCTACAAAAAGATATACATAAAATATGAACACATATAAGTAAACATATCATATGAGAAGTATAGTGCATTTAAATAAATGCTCCCACTAAATTATACACCTTCAAATGCAAATAAGCATAATATACATTTAATGGGCTAAGATCCAACTTTAATTCAATTTCAAGTTTGCTATGGCAAACCGCTCAAAATTAAATTAATTAGGTAGAAAACATCAATCATATCACATATATGACTCTTAGATCTTTTATGAGATCAATTCAAGACATCATATGTCTAGGCATATTTTAATCTCATCTTATGCCTTGGGTCCAAAACCATTTTGATAACCCAATTAAGTTCATTCACTTTAAAACGTATAGGAACCACCATTTCCTCATCTTGCTCGCATTCGAATAGAATCAAAGCACCTTGCTATGGCAAGCCCACCCAAAACTATCCGAATGGTCTCAAGTGTTTTTAATCATGAATTGGCATAAAGAACTTAAAAGTTAAATGAAGGTTCTTTAAAGGTAAATTATAAGCATATCAGAAAGATAGTCAAAATCATGCACCAGGTAAGTTCCCAGGAAGATAGGTGAGCCGCAAGGACTTCTTAAGTACCAACTCTTCCTTAGACAGTAACTCTCCTAGACATGCATAATTAGAAATCAACTACGATTAGGCAACATAATCCTTACCTTTTATAAACAATCAGTTTCCTTTTAAATTTCGCGTATTTATGACTTGTTTCCATAAACAATCAGAAGATCCAAAATTTACAATGTCTAAATCTAAACATATTAGGAAACTAAATATCATGTTTCAACTAAACATCTAATTCAATAATTCTTAACAATTAAGAACAAATAATTCATGCATCGCAACAATTAATAAAACACATTTAAATTAATTGAGCATGCATAAACAATGAATCAATCTAGCATGGACTTATAAACTCAATTTTATAACATCCGGTTTTCATACACATTGCAATAATTATTAAAATCATATTTTAATTAATTAATCATGTATATCAATGAATCAATCTATCGCGGACTTATAAACTCAATTTTATAACATCCAGTTTTCATATTAACATATCGGATTGTAAACACAATCATAGAACAGCGAAAATTTGAACAAACAGTTACGCCGGTTTTGGCTTGTTATGTCGCGTGACAACATCGGCCATAGGCTTAATATGTCGCGCGACGTAACATGCCGTATAACCTGAATTCCACATGGCTCGATATGTCGCACGACATAGGCAGCCAGGTTACTGAGGATTTCCGGATTCGAACCAATACAGATTACGGCCAATTAAATCACATAAAACAGCCTTTTTACTGATTTAATTCAGCATAAATTGAAAACGATTTTCACATTGTTTCACATAAACAATTAAAATTCTATCACATACAAAACATGCAATAAGCATATAAACAATTTATATCTTAAACCTAGCATGTTAATTCAAACTTAATCATACGAACGGGGCTCACTGATACCACTTTGTTGGGTTTTACGGGTCCATGCGCGGCGGAATTAAGCATTAAAAACATAAAACCCAAGAAGCCCTAGGATCCGTTCTATACAATTAATTTGAATATCAATGAAATAGAATTAAACCAACCTTGAAACGCTTTCCGGTCTTGAGCTATCGAACGATTTGATTATGTGATATTGAATCACAAACTTCGTTCTTCAACTTGCTTGAACTCTAGGTCTTGATCAATGAATGAGCGAAGACCCTCTTTTGGTATCCACACCTTCGAATGAATCCAAGAACAATTTCTTGTTGATTGCTAGATCTAAACCTTGAAGAATATTGAGAGAATTTGATTGTGAATTTTGCTTTAAAATTTCGGCTAGACTTTTAGGTCTGACAGAACCCCTGTATTTATACTACAAATAGTGTAAATACCTCTTCTAATCAAATTAGGAGAGACAGGCTGTCAATACCGCGTATTGGCCTATTATGTCGCGCGGTATATCAAGCCATTGGCTTGATATGTCGCGTGACATAAGTAGCCAGTTTCTGTGTCTCTCAATCATTCTTCCTCCGGTTCAACCAATTCATTCTAGTTGTGTGTGACCCAATAGGATTACATCATGTTGGCAATGAGATCGATCATATCGAACCTCATAAGACATAAGCGGACTCTAGCAAGCCATTATGTCTACCCAAATGATGCAACGTAAGAGTTCACGTTTCCAACGGTGTACTTCCATTTATCTCTTTTTGTCTCACGATGTTACATTGAACACAAGTCATGGTCCATGTCGACTTGTTTATTGTTCAATGCTTTCTCGATTCTTGAGTATAATGATAATTCCAATCATATTGGGGTACGGCCATACACTTTCATCATTATCACTCATCGAGGGGCCCAAGCATAACATCTCTCTTCCGAGGGACAAACTCCTTCTTGACTTATCATCCTTCCCATCATGAATCCGATCATGCCAATGATAGCCTTTATAGATATCGTGTTAAGATATCGTTTGACTAAAATCAAACATGGCTTTCATCATATGTAAGGTTATGATAGTCTCAGGTCTAGGAAATAAATGAAGTAACCGTATGAGATTTAAGTATGACTTTTGACCATTACATAAATCTCATGCGGGTCATGTCCAGTCACTTGTTCTCTAACAAGTACCCATAATTTCAATGTGCATCTCTTATGCATATAATCATCACATGATTATCCATTGACAATTATACTAATTTATTCTCTTAATAATTAGGGACAGAGATTATTATAAACAAATATACAAAACATATAATAATCAAATAATAAACATCTCATATAATAATAAATAATGTCAACACATAAGTCTATCAATCATAGGCCTAGGGCATAACACCAACAAAATCCACCCCCTCGTGACCATCCCTGTTGATGACCGGTCTCACCATCTTGTAATGAAAAGTGATCCAGGTCTTCCCGATGAACTTATCTCTAGCCTCTCCCCTCCAGCGAATCACGGCTGGGAAGATCTCCGAATCACTCTGCTGGTTCCAAGGAAAGAACCCGATCACCTCACAGAACTAGACCTGCATGTTCAAAACAAAAGGGTCATTTCTCTCATAAAAATCTCAAGACAAAAAGTAAAAGAGAGAAAAGAAAGTGAGAATACCTCAAGAGCAAAAGAGAAGCAATCCATCGAAGCAGTCTTGTTCCGGCTGTACATATCCAAAGAGAAATAGAGCTCAGCCAATTCGGCCTCACCCCAAGAGACCGCCCCAACCTCATCCAAGTTCTCCAAAGAGTCAAACAAGCAGAGCATTGCCAGCGTCCCAGAGTTTGCAAAAATAGTGACTGACAGCATCAACCACAGAAAAGCTCTCGCGAGCTGGTGGGCAGTCACCTCATTGGCGGCAAACCCCTGCATACACTCCAGAACCGCCACCTCAACATACCTCGTCTCCATCCCAAGCCCCTTAGGACGGAGGTCAAATCCCACCAGAGCTCTAAACTCGTCTGCAGTAATGTGATCTCTCCAGGTCACAGGCCTCCCAGTGAACTGCAAGCCAGTAATAGCAGTAAAGTCGGCCGGAGTCACCGTGATCTCTCCCCAGCTAAGATGAAAGCTGTGAGTGGTGTCCCACTAGAACTCTGAAAGGGCCTGGACCAGCCTCTTGCTCGTAGAGGTCACATGGATACCTCTACTGATAGCATCAATGAAAGAATCAAGGACGGTCGCCATCACTAGCTGCTTGGGATTCACCCCATCCTTCTCAAAGTTGGGCATCCTATCCCACAACTTCACAGCCACCTCAGAGGGTCCCCTCGACTTGTTCTCCTATAGGAAAACACAACAAAAAATGTGTCAGTCCTTCATCTCATCTCAAAAGCATACATATATCCAAAAGTGCACATATTTTCAAAGAAAAGCATTCATAAGAGATTTCTAGCATCCTTTGCCTAGAAAATGTGTCCTTCATCATTTGAAGCACGTCATCCCGAGCACATTGCTCTCCTAAGTACAAAAGTCCAATTTTCACAAAATTCTTTGCACATAAGCATTAATTTTTCAAAAAATGGCATGCATGAATCCTTTTCATCGTCCAAAACCTTGTTTTCCCATCCATGATCAGAAATTGACCTAGTTCTAGCACATGCAAGGACTCCGTCACATTTTAGACATTATTTTTCTCACTTTATTTTCGAAAAATGAGTCATTCTCATATTTTTCTCAAATAAATTGCACATGCATGTTCATTTATGTCCTTAGCCTCATAGGTTAATCATCAAATTCCCAAAATCATCAACAAAAATCATAGGAAAATTCGAAAAAATTCATAAAAATTGGGTCAAGCCCTAAATCAATCAAAATTCAATCAAAATTGAAAAAATCAAGCAAATCAAGAATGCTTACCCCAATAGATTGAGGTTTCGTCGATTTGTGCTCCCTCCTCCTAGGATAGAGCTCAGAAGGAAGTGTGTTGAAATCATACTTTTGCTCGGTTCGAACGAGCTCCCTCCTCCTCCTTGCGGCTTCCGACAAGGTCCTGCGTGCTTGCCTAGGCACTATATTCCCCTCCGGATCCATCTTGAGTAGTAGAAGCAAGAGAGTTGAAGAATTTCGAAAAATTCTCTATACTCTCTCTCTTCTCCTCACCAACAATGGTGCCCAAGCCCGTTTCAATTCCGTTTAAATAATCTGGTGAAATTAAACATCAAGCCGGACGACCTCTTTTTCCCCCATCTCTCGCCAGGCGGCTTCATCCGCTCTGAGCTGAATTTACACTTTTGCCCCTGGACTTTCCACTTAGGCATACAATCCCCGTTATCTCTTAACTAGAGTGACGCTGTTTCCCAAGGATATCCATTATCTCTAAAGAAAATAAACTTTTCTCTCAAAGCGCCTCCATTACTTCCGTTATAACGGAATAACGCTAGGTGACATCCTCCGAATTGTCAAAACTCAAGCTTTAGCTACCTCTATCCCGTAGATAGTGAAGTACGCTTCAGTTTCTCTAAGCTTTAGCTACCTCTATCTCATAGATAGTGAAGTACGCTTTAGTTTTCCAACTTAAGCTACCTCTATCTCCTCGATAGTGAAGTACGCTCAAGTTTTTCCAACTTTAGCTACCTCTATCTCCTCGATAGCGACGTAAGCTTTAGTTTCTTCAGGTGACAACCTCCATTAATTGTCAATCAGGTGACAACCTCCATTAATTGTCAAATCAGGTGACAACCTCCATTAATTGTCAATCAAGTGACAACCTCCATTAATTTTCAATCAGGTGACAACCTCCATTAATTGTCAAATCAGGTGACTCCTCCATGAATTGTCAAAGCCTCAAGGATCCTAGACATCGTTCCTAACTATCTAGTGAGACTTGAACTACGACCAAGGCTTGATTCCTTCGGGATACGTAGGTAGCCTTTCATAAAGGTCCATCCATCCGACTGCATTGGTCACCCTTTTCATTCGTCACTCCTCAGTGGTGCATGAGCCTTTCATAAAGGTCCATCCATCCGACCACAATGGTCACCCTCTTCCTTCATCACTCCTCAGTAGTGAAGTAGCCCCTCACAAAGGTCCAGATATCCGACCACATTGGTCACTTCCTTCATCTGGCATATCCCCAGTAGGATCAGCCATTTGACCTCATAGGTCACTTTCCTTCCACCTTCCTAGCAAGGGACCAGTTTCTCTTTGCCATGCTCCAGTGAATCCCGAACTACGGCCTGGCTTGATTCCTCCGGGATACGTAGGTATCCTACTTTAGGTTCAGCCAATTCGTCACATATGACACCCCCTTTCCCCTGAGGATCTTTTCCGAACTACGATCTGGCTTGATTCCTCCGGGATACGTAGGTAGCCTTCCAAAGGTTCAGCCACTCGAACACCTTGGTCACCCAATCCGTCTCGGCAGTTCGCCAGATTGGATCCTTTTTTATCGACAACCCCACTCGCCCTGCAAGTGACGTTGCCGAGGGGCTTCTGTAAGTACCCAAATCTGGCTCATGCCTTCCGATTAAGTTTCCCAGCAATTTCCCGGACTATCCTAAAGTTCAGGGGCAATTTGGGAACTTTCCCAAACCTTCCAAGGGGTGAAGGACTTGTTAGGAATTAAAATTCCACATAGTCCCTCGTTGGAAAGAGCTTCTAGAATGCCACCTTGCATGATTCTAGAAACAGGTTGAGTCACTAATGGATAAGACCGCACAGCTTCATTAGCCAAGGGTTACAGCCGCACGGCTTCATTAGCCAGCACAAATCTGCCTAAAAATAGAGGCCTCCTCTATTCATATTGATATACAATTTTTGGCACTGTTACTCTGCCAAAATAGAACCACGAATTTACAGAAATCTGAAACCTCCCAAAATCACCTCCCTCCTCTCCAAAATCCCTCCAAAGTTGCTCCTTCCTTAGGAAACCTTCAAGGGAGATAGAGAAACACCACCATTGGTAACCTCTCCTCCTCTTATCTTTAAAATATACTCCCTCCGTCCCTAAATGTTTGTCCCATTTCCCCTTTTCCTTTGTCCCAAAAAGTTAGTCTCATTTCCAAAATTAATGCTTCAAAATCACTAAATTTTCAAAACTTGTAACATTTAGGGACGGAGTATTACATAACGGTGGTGTATATTATCAATAATTTTCAAAGCGTTCGTAAAAATAACCAAAATTAAAGCTTCAAAATCACTAAATTAAAATGTTTGAAAAGTCAAACGGGACAAACATTTAGGGACAGAGGGAGTATGTGTTATTCTTGTTATATTGCTCCTTGCTATTTATATTGCTATTTACTTGCTTTATATTTGATTTATTGCCATAAAAATCAAGTCTTTATCTATGTAGATCATAATACCCCCCATTCCCCTATCACATAGGATTCATGGAGGATCCATCCCAAAGATGAACAATAAGACCATAAATGGCTTGTTCTAGGTGGATCTCTCACATGATGATGTGAAAATGTCATCTTTTTCATATAAAAATGCCATCTTTACATTAAAAATGTCATCTTTACTTACATGAATGTCATCCCCCTTCCCATAGACCTTGCTTCCAAGGATTGTCCACCTAAATGGTTCTTAAAGGACATAGGAAAGCCATAAAGGTCCTCCCTTTACATTCCTAGTCCTAGCTTTAATAGTGTTCCTTACACATGCTTGCATAAAAATGTCATCTTTACTTTAAAAATGCATTCCCCATGTCCCTCATGGTTGGATCACTCTCCAAGGATTGCCTAGTAACCTTCTTAAGGCACAAAAGGCATAGGATGAGTATAAAGATCCAATCTTTATACCCCTCCCATTAGTCCCCTTTGGTACTTGAAGCATCTCTTGGGGTGTAATGGTGTAAAGGTCATATCTTTACATCATCTCCTCCACATAATGATGCCATAGTCGGATATCCCTTTAGAAAAGGATGAACTTGAGCCCCCACATCTCCGATCATCACTTGAGACGAGCACAAATGTCCCTATCAAGCTCAAATCGTCTCAAGATGTAGGATTGATGGGCAAAGGTCCTTCCTTTCTAAAGAGTCTCATTCTTGGACTATAAAAAGAGGTGTCCCTATTCCGATCACATGCGGCCCAAGGTCTCATAATGATGATCGTAAGTCCAAGATGAGCACGGGATCAAAGTCCCGAACATATCAAAATCCAAGGAATCCCGAGCGATAACCAACTCATGGTTTATACGTCCGGAAGACCACTTGGCACATTCCCCCCCTTTTTATCAAAACACATCCCACACACGAAAGTACAAAGGCAAGCACGAAAGTCGGATCTTGGAAGACTTGCTTCGGCAAGGCTCCTTGGGTGAACGCCAAACGTTCTTCCCAAGGGGTAACTTAACCTCCGGCCCAAATCCTTTTTTTTTCAAAGTTTTGAGGAAATCAAAATGGCGTGGCGACTCCGTTTTTCAATTTAAACCGGATGTCTTCAAACCGATGTGAGGCGGTGACCCCCTTACACGAGAAAGCGGTTAAAACATAAAAATAAAAAAAAGAGCCGCGATCTTGGGCACCACATTCACAGCTGACAAGGCCAATATGGTCACGGACCGATTGGTGAGGGGTGTTCTATGGTAGATTCTATCAGAGACCATCTTTGCTAATCATTCCTCCACGCCCCGCATTGCCCTTTTGGGGCTTCTGGAGGATTTTGACCTGGTGAGTACCTATGACTGGGGCTCAGCCGATCTAGCTTTCTGCTATCATGCCATGGACGAGGCATGTAGGCATACCAAGGATACCATGTCGGGGTATTCTTACGCTTGGGAGGTACATTTCTGGTTCTGTCCCTGTTTTATCTGCACATTTCATTTACGCTTTGTACTGAATCTGCTCTGTTTTCTTGTACAAATATGAGGATATGCTGCCTTTTTACTGCATAAGTTCGAGCTGAGTGAGCGGATGCCTCAGTTCCCGGATATCAGCAGGTGGAGCTACTCCAACCGCACAGTGGACGAGGAGGAAGGGGAGGATTGGACCCTGACCGTCGAGGAGGCACGGGCCTTGTTGGACAAATTCAACTTTGAGCGACAGGGCTTGTACCTGTGGGCTTTGTTGGAGAATGAGGTTCATCGCGCGTGGGCTGTCACTGATGTGCAGAGGATCTTGGTATCATTCAAGGGAGATTCCATGTACTTGGGTGATAGAGTCTTCCCTCAGCAAGGCCGGGGTTCACTCATTCGGAGAGTGCCAAAGGATCCACCTAGGGAGATGCATCCCACTTTTCATGTTACTCCCTCGACATATGCCAACTATGTGAATGGATACGATCGCATAGGACTGCGTGGTCCAAGGGGCTTCGTATGAGGCATTCTTGCCTTGTCTGATGTATCCCCTTGTGGTGGGTGGCAGGCGGCCACGTGCCCGTGCCTCCACTTCATCTTCCGGTTCGTCAGCCCCAGGCTCTTCATCCCAGTATGCTGGTCCTGTGCCGCTTGTGCCAGATTATGGTCCTCCGAGCTTCACATTCATGATGGGAGGTATGCAGATGATGAGCCACATCTTGATCCTGGATCAGGTTCCCGAGGGTTATCGTCGTCCTCACCATGCCTCTTCGGTATATTTTTCTGCTTGCACTGTTTTTTCTGCATCGTCCATTTATGTGTATATGTCCGATTCTTTTCTGAGTATCTCTTTTTGTTAACAGGTCATCATGTCTGCGAAGGATTATTTATGACCGTGGAGCGAGCAGGATGGCCGGCTTGATGGCCATGGTGTCGGATCTCTCCAAGAGGCTGTTTCATAAGGCGGCTTTGGCGGCGACGACGATAGCCTCTGCAGTGACCCCCACTTGCGGAGCCAAGCCATTAATGAGGGATGGTAGCCCTGGTGGCAGTGACGATGGAGGTGCTGGCAGCTCAGGAGACTTGATGGCATAGTCCCCTTTTCCTCCCCCATTTATTTTGAGAATCTTCTGAAACTTGTAAATATTCTCCGGGTTGGCCCAGACATCTCTTTTTTTTTCTTTTCTGTACCTGTTAGCAAGTAGGTTGAACATCAACTAGAATTTTCTTATTTCCTAATCCTAGTTCTAATTAGATTTTAACTTTCTTGACTTCTGTGGTGGTATCCACGAGGAATGAAATGATCAATTTCGGTCAAGGTTTTGAGCATGGTTTTGGTGTATATACTGCTTTGGAGGGATATGCTTGCAGGTTTCGAGACTTGTTTCCACAGGTCTGGGCTAGATCGCTTATGTGAGGACCCCGACCCGGAACCTACACGTGTCCCGAGTTGGAGCGTCCTCATACTAACCCAAAAACTCTAAACTTTTAAAACTTTGCTTTGACTTTCAAACATAAACATTAATAACATAACATTTCAAAAGAACTCCACTCAACTCCACATCGGAGGAGGAGATAACTAACTTTGAAAACGGTCAACAGTTTAGTTACAAAAGATTAAGGTTATGACGTAGAGTTTAAAGTTTATAATTACAAACTCCAAGAAAGGAATTATCAAAATACAATTTTATACATCACCCTACGTACCCCGACAATACCCCAAAAGATTACTCCAACTCCTCTCCGCCCTTACTTGGCCGGTCCGCCTGTCTCGGGATCTAAAACAGTAAAGGGAGAGGGGTGAGAATAAATCTCAGCAAGCTATTATGGATGCAACAATATGCCAAATAAATGCAACATATAACAAGTCGCACATAACACATTGGGAAAGCTATAAACACATTCCATTACCTTGGTTTACCTTTTCCCGTCTCGAACAGTCGTACAACATTGGGTATAATAATACTCCAATCTTACCGTGAGCTGCTTAAGCAATACTCACGTCTTATAAGACCCGTTTTTCGGGGAACCAAATAAGACAAAAGCAACTCTGTAAGGCTTTTGGCTCAATACAGATGCTATAACCCCAACCTCGTGGCCACGGGAGGGGACGGTCGCGTATATAACATAATCCGATCACATTAGGTCACACTTCCATAATTGACCGTATTATGTTATACCCCAACGTCGGTGACTCACACATATCAAGCACATAATAGATACTTGAATAAAATCCACAAAAAGGGATAAACAATAGCCACATGGTAATATATACTCATGCCCAATCAATATCAAAGTGCAACAATTTATGAATACACTAAACAATGTCAACAACCATTTTTATAACATCAAGTAAGGAAATGAGGGATCATTAACCTACCCTACCAATTCCATATACAAGGATACCATACCTTAATGAAGGTTCAAGTTCAATTACCAAGTGGGAGTCTCAATTTTTAAGTGGTCAACAACTTGCTAAACGATCCTAGTTTAAATTAAGAAAAACTGGTTCAGGGTCTTGGGCGACCGCTTCCCTTACCACTTGGGCGGACCGCCCAAGTGGATTGCCAAAGGGAAGGGAAGTTTACGCCACTATGGGCGACCGCCCACACCACTTGGGCGACCGCCCAAGTGGGTTTTCAAAGCACAATAAACCTTACGCCAACATGGGCGGCCGCTCACCCCCAGGCGACCGCCGAAGCCTCCACGGCCCAAAATGCGTTTTAATCCTTTTAACCCTAGTTCTCCTTTCCTCTACCATGGCTTACTACAAGAACACCCAAGAACACCTTCATCTTACCAAGTCCCATTCAAACTTGTAAACTCAAAACCAAGTAATCCTAGATTATTTACCTCTACTCATTTCACCCATTTCCAACCCTTTAAATGATCATTCCTTAAACCCTAACTTCAACCAATTTCATTTTTCCAATCATTCAACACCCATTTGGGTTTCCAAGCAAGGAATCATCATTTCAAGAACAAGAACAACATTCAAGGAACTTATGAACAAGTAGAGGAAGGGAATCATAACAACTCACCTTAGGGTTTGCAATGGAAGGTTGATCTTTCTAGCTAGATGGATTCCTCTAGGTGATCCAACTCCAAAGGTGCTCTTAGATTTGATTTTGGTGAAGAAATGCCTTGGACTCAAAGCTTGGGAGAAGGCTTCAATGGTGGTTCTCTATACTTCCTCTAGGATGAAAAGTGTAGTGAATGAAGGAGAAGGGGGGAAGGGAGTAAGAGAGGTGATGGGGGAAGGACACTTGGCAAGAGGAGGGAAGAGGGAAGGATTTTGGCCCCCCATCAAATAACCCAAGGCTTTCACCCTACTCAAATTAAATTAAAATAAACCTTATCCCATTAATTCATCCTACTCAATTAACCTCCCCATATTATTTAGCATTTTCCCATTTTTATTATTTCCCTTAGTTTCTTTATTTAATGTCCAATAAATTCTCATAAGGTCCTAAATTTACTTTTCACTCAATTTATCTTAATTTAAGAATTTAAAGACATAATTGAACACATAAAGATAACATAAATATTAAAGGCATATAATTAAGTATTTAAAATGAGTGCTTAGGGTTGGGGTCGTCACACTCACTCCCCCTTAAAGAAAATTCGACCCGAATTTTAAAAGGACTTACTTGACTTTTCAAACAACCACGGGTATTTCGCCCTCATCTCCGACTCTAGCTCCCACGTTGCTTCCTCGACGGTATGATTCTTCCAAAGGACTTTTACTATCGGGATACTCTTAGTTCTCAACTCCTTAACTTGGAATTCTAAGACTCTTAATGGCTCTTCAACATAAGACATGTCCGCTTGGACATCATCGGGAGGAGAGCTCAAAACATGGGAGGGGTCATGACAATACTTCCTTAACATAGAAACGTGAAACACATCATGAAGCAAAGAGAAAGACGGAGGCAACGCCAACCGGTAAGCCAATTCCCCTATCTTCTCTAGAATCTCAAACGGACCTACAAACCTCGGAGCCAACTTACCCTTATTACCAAACCTTTTAATCCCCGTCCTCGGAGAGACCTTCAAGAACACAAAGTCACCAACCCGAAATGATAAATCCCGTCTTCTATTGTCGGCGTAGCTTTTCTGTCTACTCTGAGCCGTCTTCAATCTATCCCGAATCACCTTGATCTTCTCCGTAGAATCTCGAACCAAATCCGGGCCCCAAAGTCTCGCTTCACCAACCTCGTCCCAACACATCGGAGATCGACACTTCCTACCATACAACGCTTCATACGGAGCCATCTCAATACTAGACTGATAACTGTTGTTGTAGGCAAACTCCACTAAAGGTAGATGATCCTCCCAAGACAATTGGAAATCCATTACACAAGCTCGTAACATATCCTCAAGTATCTGAATAGTTCTCTCGGACTGACCATCGGTTTGAGGATGAAACGCCGTACTAAAACACAACTTAGAACCCAAGGCTTCATGCAATGCTCTCCAAAATCTAGAAGTAAACCTCGGATCTCTGTCGGAAACAATACTAACCGGAACCCCATGAAGTCGAACGATCTCTTTCATATACAACTGGGCTAACTTCTCTAACGAAAACTTAGTTGACACCGGAAGAAAATGAGCCGACTTCGTCAATCTATCCACAATAACCCAAATAGCATCCATCTTCTTCGCGGTAAGAGGTAAACCCGAAACAAAATCCATCGAGATCCCTTCCCATTTCCATTCCGGAATATCCAATGGTTGAAGTAGTCCCGCCGGTCTCTGATGCTCGGCCTTGATTTGTTGACAAGTCAAACACTTAGAAACATAATCCGCTATTTCCCTCTTCATACCATTCCACCAATACCCACGCTTCAAGTCTTGATACATTTTGGTACTCCCCGGATGAATCGCAAACTTAGACTTATGGCCATCCTCTAAAACACGCTTCTTGATTTCCGGCGATGAAGGAACGCAAATTCTCCCTTGGAAAGTTAAAATCCCATCTCTATTCAAAGCAAATTCCCCGGCTTTCCCATTTTGCACTTGATCTAAAATTTTCTTCAATTCCGGATCTCCTTGTTGAGCTTCTTTCAAATCTCCATACAATGTCGGAACGGCTCTAACATTCGCAATAATTACCTCACTCTTCAATTCTCGGGAACTCAAAGCTGTCAAATACGCCTTTCGGCTAATCGCATCCGCCACTACATTGGCTTTCCCCGGGTGATAGGAAATGACACAATCAAAATCCTTCAAGAACTCAAGCCATCTCCTTTGTCGGTTGTTCAACTCCTTTTGGGTAAATAGGTACTTCAAACTCTTATGATCGGTGAAAATCTCAAACTTCGCCCCATAAAGGTAGTGCTTCCACTTATGCAACGCAAATACAATCGCCGCCAATTCCATATCATGAGTAGGGTAATTCTGTTCCGCCGGTGATAACTTCCTAGAGGCATACGCAATTACTTTCCCATTTTGCATCAACACACATCCCAAACCCGCCTTCGAGGCATCACTATAAATAACAAAATTCTCGCAACCATCCGGAAGGGTAAGAATAGGAGCCGTTGTCAATCTCTTCTTAATTCATCAAAGCTTGCTTCACACTTGGAATCCCATACAAACGATACATCTTTCCGAGTCAACCTAGTCAACGGAGTCGCAATCCGAGAAAACCCTTCAATGAACCTCCGATAATACCCTGCCAAACCAAGAAAACTACGGACCTCGGTCACAGTTGAAGGTTGCTTCCAATTAACCACGGCTTCAATCTTTGAAGGATCCACGGAAATTCCCGAACTCGACACAACATGCCCCAAGAAAGAAATCTGCTCAAGCCAAAACTCGCACTTACTGAACTTGGCGTACAATTGCTTCTCCCGAAGAACGGACAAGACAATCCTCAAATGATTCTCATGCTCTTCCCGAGACTTAGAGTAAACAAGGATTATCATCTATGAACACTACCACAAAGCTATCAAGATAAGGCTTGAAGACACAGTTCATCATATCCATAAACACGGCTGGAGCATTAGTCAACCCGAAAGGCATCACAACAAACTCATAATGACCATATCTAGTCCTAAAGCCGTCTTAGCAATATCATCCTGGTCTAATCTTTCAATCGATGCTATCCGCTTCTCAAATCAAGCTTTGAGTAGATAACGGAACCTTGGAGTTGGTCAAACAAATCATCTATATGCGGAAGAGGATACTTATTCTTAATGGTGGCTTGGTTCAACAAACGATAGTCAATACACAATCGTAAGGTACCATCCTTCTTCCTAACAAACAAGACCGGTGCTCCCCACGGAGACACACTAGGACGAATAAAACCTCGGTCTAACAATTCTTGCAATTGGACCTTCAACTCTTTTAACTCGGCCGGAGCCATTCTATAGGGTGCTTTAGAGATAGGGGCGGTCACGGGCACTAAGTCAATACAAAACTCTATCTCACGATCCGGAGGCATAGAGTACTCGCTAGAAAACACATCACTAAATTCATTGACAACCGGAACATGAGCTAACTCGGGAGACTTCTTATTGGAATCTACCACATAAGCCAAGTAACCCGCACACCCTTAGATAGCATCTTTCTAGCTTTTAAGGCGTAAATAACATGTAACCCGAACATAGATCTATCCGCATCAAATATAAAAGTAGGCACGTCGTGCATAGCAAATGAGACTCGTTTTCTACGACGCCTACCAAAGCATGACACTGACTCAACCAATCCATCCCAAGGATCACATCAAAATCACGGATTGGTAACTCGACCAAATCCACCGGCAATACATGCCCACATATAGTCACATCACAACCAGGATATATCAAAGAAGATGTGAGGCTCTCTCCCATAGGAGTAGAGACCTCTAACACATAAGGCATAGATTCAGGCAAGGTATGCAATGAGAATGCAAAATGCGATGCCACAAATGAATGGGAAGACCCGGATCTATAAGAATGCGGGCCTTAACTCCCGAGACAGAACTATACCTCTAATGACGGCATTAGGATCGACCTCTCCTCGACCCAAAGCAAACACACGACCTTGGACTCTATCCTTAGGTTTCCCATCAACATCTCTCTTCACACCACTACCTTGTCCCCCAAATCCGGTACCCGAAGCTTGCTTATTCTGTAACTTGGGGCAATTCCTCCTAAAATGGCCTGCCGACCCACACTCCAAACACTTTCCTTGTTTGCTCCAACACTTGTCCTCCGAATGCCCTAGCCTCTTGCAAAACCCACATGTTGCCCCAAACTGACCTGGAGTCGCACGATTTGCCGGAGTCGCCACATTTCCTCCTCGATTTGCTCCCGGAGTAAATGTCCTCGGCTGCACCCTATTCTATCCCGAACCTTGACCTTGGAATCTATTTCTGTTTCCGCCTTCATTCTTACCACGATGCTCCTCTATGTCATTCTCAATCCGATACGCCATATTCACTGCTGCTTGGAAGTTGGCGAAGTTATGAGTCAATAAGCGCTTCGGACCTCAACCCTTAAACCTTTCACAAACCGGTAGACTCGCCTCTCCTCATCCGGCACCAAATGAGGACAATATCGGGCCCATTCTGTGAACTTTGCCGAATATCGCGCTATCGTCATGGTCCCTTGCTCCAGCCGTAAACTCACCTTCCTTCTTGTCTCTAGTAACCATCGGTACAAAGTGATCCCAGAACTTGCGTGTGAAGTTCTCCCATGTCTCGTGGTGTCAAATCCCGGTCCCAACCATCCTTCACTACTCGCCACCAAGTGCTCCGCCGGGTCCCTCCAACTTGAAAACGGCACATCTCACCTTCTCCACATCCGAACTCTCCATAGCTGCGAAAATCTTATTCATAGCCTCAAGCCACCTCTCAGCCTTCACCGGATCCGGATCTCCGTTGAAGCTAGGAGGAGACATCTTCACGAACTTCTCCAAACCATGTTGCCCTTGCCTGCCTTGATTCTGATTCTGATTCTGATTCTGATTCTGAGTTGCCATATGCTGAAGAAACCCTCGGAACATATCCATCATCTCGGCATTCGGATTACCAACACCACCCAAACCCAAATTCTGATCACCATCATTTCCCGCCATTACAACAAACTCCTGCATTAAACACTCGACGTCAGTTATCACACACTCTCACTCAGCTAGACTCTACCCGAGAATTCTAACTAGGCTCTGATATTACCGGGAGGACCCCGACCCGGAACCTACACGTGTCCCGAGTTGGAGCGTCCTCATACTAACCCAAAAACTCTAAACTTTTAAAACTTTGCTTTGACTTTCAAACATAAACATTAATAACATAACATTTCAAAAGAACTCCACTCAACTCCACATCGGAGGAGGAGATAGCTAACTTTGAAAACGGTCAACAGTTTAGTTACAAAAGATTAAGGTTATGACGTAGAGTTTAAAGTTTATAATTACAAACTCCAAGAAAGGAATTATCAAAATACAATTTTATACATCACCCTACGTACCCCGACAATACCCCAAAAGATTACTCCAACTCCTCTCCGCCCTTACTTGGCCGGTCCGCCTGTCTCGGGATCTAAAACAGTAAAGGGAGAGGGGTGAGAATAAATCTCAGCAAGCTATTATGGATGCAACAATATGCCAAATAAATGCAACATATAACAAGTCGCACATAACACATTGGGAAAGCTATAAACACATTCCATTACCTTGGTTTACCTTTTCCCGTCTGAACAGTAGTCGTACAACATTGGGTATAATAATACTCCAATCTTACCGTGAGCTGCTTAAGCAATACTCACGTCTTATAAGACCCGTTTTTCAGGAACCAAATAAGACAAGAGCAACTCTGTAAGGCTTTTGGCTCAATACGGATGCTATAACCTCAACTCTGGCCACAGGAGGGGACGGTCACAGATATAACATAATCCGATCACATTAGGTCACACTTCCATAATTGACCGTATTATGTTATACCCCCAACGTCAGCTGACTCACACATATCAAGCACATAATAGATACTTGAATAAAATCCACAAAAAGGGATAAACAATAGCCACATGGTAATATATACTCATGCCCAATCAATATCAAAGTGCAACAATTTATGAATACACTAAACAATGTCAACAACCATTTTTATAACATCAAGTAAGGAAATGAGGGATCATTAACCTACCCTACCAATTCCATATACAAGGATACCATACCTTAATGAAGGTTCAAGTTCAATTACCAAGTGGGAGTCTCAATTTTTAAGTGGTCAACAACTTGCTAAACGATCCTAGTTTAAATTAAGAAAAACTGGTTCAGGGTCTTGGGCGACCGCCCTTACCACTTGGGCGACCGCCCAAGTGGATTGCCAAAGGGAAGGGAAGTTTCTGCCACTATGGGCGACCGCCCACACCACTTGGGCGACCGCCCAAGTGGGTTTTCAAAGCACAATAAACCTTCTGCCAACATGGGCGGCCGCTCAGCCCCCCTTGGGCGACCGCCCAAGCCTCCAGCCAGCCCAAAATGCAGATTTTAATCCTTTTAACCCTAGTTCTCCTTTCCTCTACCATGGCTTACTACAAGAACACCCAAGAACACCTTCATCTTACCAAGTCCCATTCAAACTTGTAAACTCAAAACCAAGTAATCCTAGATTATTTACCTCTACTCATTTCACCCATTTCCAACCCTTTAAATGATCATTCCTTAAACCCTAACTTCAACCAATTTCATTTTCCAATCATTCAACACCCATTTGGGTTTCCAAGCAAGGAATCATCATTTCAAGAACAAGAACAACATTCAAGGAACTTATGAACAAGTAGAGGAAGGGAATCATAACAACTCACCTTAGGGTTTGCAATGGAAGGTTGATCTTTCTAGCTAGATGGATTCCTCTAGGTGATCCAACTCCAAAGGTGCTCTTAGATTTGATTTTGGTGAAGAAATGCCTTGGACTCAAAGCTTGGGAGAAGGCTTCAATGGTGGTTCTCTATACTTCCTCTAGGATGAAAAGTGTAGTGAATGAAGGAGAAGGGGGGAAGGGAGTAAGAGAGGTGATGGGGGAAGGACACTTGGCAAGAGGAGGGAAGAGGGAAGGATTTTGGCCCCCCATCAAATAACCCAAGGCTTTCACCCTACTCAAATTAAATTAAAATAAACCTTATCCCATTAATTCATCCTACTCAATTAACCTCCCCATATTATTTAGCATTTTCCCATTTTTATTATTTCCCTTAGTTTCTTTATTTAATGTCCAATAAATTCTCATAAGGTCCTAAATTTACTTTTCACTCAATTTATCTTAATTTAAGAATTTAAAGACATAATTGAACACATAAAGATAACATAAATATTAAAGGCATATAATTAAGTATTTAAAATGAGTGCTTAGGGTTGGGGTCGTCACAGCTTATTTGTGCAGGAGTGCTGCAGGAATTGCCAAAGGGTTGTATCGCGCGAGACACGCTTCCCAGGCAGGAGTTCTCTTCTTCTTTGAGCAGGGTTCTGTCAGTTTTTCCTATATAAACACATGTAGTCCAGCCAAATACTTCATTCAAGCCTCTCAAACTCTAGAGATATTCTGTTAGGGCCAAATTCTTGCTTTCTTATTCAATCATTTGATCCATGGCTTCCAAGGAGATCGCTCTAACTTCCATAATTGTTGATGAATTTTCTTTGCCACCCGAAGCAGTTCAAGCTTTTAAGCAAGCCTCAAGGAGTTTTTTGAGATCGTTTCATAATCGGTCACGCAATAGGTTTATTGAATTTGGATTCAGAATCCTCTTTACTTTGAAGAACCTTCAACCGGATTGGAATCTTCTGCAGGGCGCTGCTAGATTTTGGGATCCCTCTATTCATCTATTTAATTTCTCTCTTAATGAGATGGTACCCACTGTAGAGGAATTTGCCATTATCTTGGATATGCCCTTGACCAGTGAGATTGCAGTTCCTAAGTTTGATAGGAACCATTCAGAAGCTTTGAACGAATTATTAGGGAACCCCTTGATACTTGCTATAAGTTGGTTCACCGCAGATGGGTATATTGCTCTTCTTTTCTTGAATGCTTCAATGGGGATTCGGATGACGAGGCATTCCATGTTCACAAACGGAACTTTCTGGCCCTTCCTCTTTTCGGAGATGTATTGTTCACATGCAGGGGTGGTTTGGTTGACTCCCAATTGGTGGAAATTGTTCTGCAGGCTAGGAAACGTTCTAGGAACATCATTCCGTTAGTGTAAGTACCCCAATCTGGATCGCTCTCCATCCAAGCATACGACAAAACCAGGGGCAAACTTCTGGAGGTCATAACTCCTTCATACGAACTCCGATTGAGACGTGCCATATATGGTTGGAAAGCTCTCGACGAGAACTAGCTTCCCATCACAATTACAAAATGTGGAAAAGCATGGAAGTCCGTACGGACCTCTTTGCATCATAATTGCAATATCCGCTTAAAGTCCACGAGATTCCCTCAAATCCCGGAGAAATGATTACCCTCATGCATGGTTGGTCCGTACGGACCTCTTTGCATGCTGAGGTGGTCCGTACGGACCTCTTTGCACAGGGGACATCATATTTCCAGAATATTCACCATCATCACATATTCCCTTAAATCGAGGAAAACTAAAAAACTGGATAACCTGGGAGGTCCGTACGGACCTCTTTGCAGTTTTCTCCTACTATAAATAGAGGGCTCCCCCTCCCTCATTTTCACATAATTTCCTTCTTCTCTTCTCTCCCTAAGCCTTCAGGCTCCCCCTCTAAGACCCTTCGGGGCAATCCCGGCCCCTTTCGGATCCTTCCGAGGCCTTCCGAGCCCCCTCATGGTGCTCCGAAGCCTCTCCGAGCGCTCCCGCGATGCTCCCGCGCTGCGCCGAGGCACTCTCGAGGTACTCTGAGGCCCCTCGTGGTACTCCGAGGCCTTGCCTGGTCTTTCTCGAGGCGTCCCGACTCTTTCCGAGTCAAACCGGCGATCCCAAACCACGCCGAAACTCTGCCCGAGTGACTCCTGCCACCCCAACGCACGCCGAAACTCTGCCCGAACGCAGCCTACAATCTCAACTCACGCCGAAACTCTGTCCGCAGACAACCGGCCCCTCCCGAAGCAATCCCGGTCCGTGCCGGAACACTATTCCATCCTCAAACACTATTCCCCAGCGGAAGACAGACACGAACCAACATTGGTAAGGCTTCCTTCCATTACTATTTCAATACATTTCAATACGTAGTGTACAATGTAGACATCCGATACAGCATGCATTTTTAAAAGCACACACACACACACACAACAGTTAAAGAATATTAGGGGTATCCGAAAGACTCGTTTTTACGAGGCGACTCGGGTGAGCTCTAAGATTCTAATATTCTCTTCCCGAGGAGTCATCTGACCTCCGAACTCAAAATCACATCACACAAAAACAGTTTATTTCTAAACTGATGCCCTTTTTCAATGTTTTGGGCTTAATAAAAACGGCGTGGGGACTCTACAATTGCGAAAACAACGGCGAGACACCTCCAACACGCTAAAGCGGAATAAGCCAGATGCCGGGGCGCGATTGCGCTGCCTCTCGGATCCGGGCGACTTCCCGAAAGCGACAAATGCGAGATGCACGGGGCCTCCGCGCGCGAGCCGGATCCCGGGTAATTTCAGTTGGCGACTCTGCTGGGGACTTTTTGCTTTAAAATCTTTTTAAACAAAACAAAAGATTTTTAAAAACAATGATGAGGGTCAAACTTTCATTTTACCCCTTTCTTTAACTGTTATGTGTGTGTGCATGTGCTTTTCTTTTTTATTTTACAAAAAAAAAACAAAAATACAAAAAAAAAATGCATCAATATACATCTGTGCATACATTTAAAATTCTTCAAAAACTTCTGTTTTACTCAGAAAAAGAATTTTAGAGACCGCACACTACGCGCACTGCTGCCTCGGTTACACCGCACACTACTCACACTGCTGCCTCGGTTACACCGCACGCTACGCGCACTGCTGCCTCGAATACACTGCACACTACAACCCTCAACCCGGAGTGGTCTCAGTTGCAGTCCGTTTGGTCTTCCTAGGCCTCTCGGATGCGCACGGGATCATTCCAAACATCCCATCCTAGCCAACCGTCAACCCTGCACGTTTGAGTCTTGAGTCACACTCTGTCCAGACTCGGTTGGTTTTTACCCAGTCCGTGTCATACAGCCTGGATACATATACCATGCCGGCCATTTTCTGAGTCAAGGCTCAGAACTCAAGATCCCTTGCGCAAGCAAAGCGATGAAAGGTCATGCTAAAATCTTGACCTGATCTTGATTTCCGAAGCTACACCCAGACGATGTTCCGTCCCAGATATACATCCATGCTCACATGACACCATGTCATCACGCCTTTGATATGTCAGCCATGACAATATGACCCAGCCAACGCCTAACGTCACAGATCCCTTGCGCAAGCAAGGTAAAGAGAGGTCATGCCGAACTCTTGACCTGATCTTGACTCAGTGGCCGGCTCGGTTCACTATTCACATGGCTAACGCACCAAAACGAACATGACAGGCTCGGTCCTTAGGTTCGGTTTTTCTTTTAGGCCGGTGGAAACCGCTTGCCCTATAGGACCCTCGCCCGGGGCTGTCCACCCTGGGATGTCGAAATACAGGTGCAAAACGAGGGGCTTATAGCCGCACAGATGGTCTCCACTGACCTAGGATCTAGCATAGTTGCGAAAAAGAAGAGCAATCTTTTCCAACCTACCTAGTATTATGAGAAAACACTGTTTTAAGTAAATTAAAACAACAAAAAAAAATCATAAATAAAAAGCGGAAACCGCATGTCACATGAGCTTTCCCCCTTTTATCCAAAAGGCCTTCCCATGTCTAAACCTTACCCGTCACCCCCTCCAGCGAACCGAGAGTGGTTGAGAGTACCCGGGAGCCGCCTTTTCGCATGTCGAGGTCACAAGGTCCGATAGCCCTTCCGGTTCAGCGGTCCGAACAGTCCGCTACTCCCCCATGGCGGGATCAACATATAACAGTGAGGGAAACGGAACCCCGCCACTAAGGAACCTCCAGACAATGGAGGAGGTGCTGCAAGCCTTCGAAACCATCAAGAAGCGCCAAGAAGAGCAGCAAGCCTGGATCGTAGACACCTTGCGTCTTCGAGGAACCATTGCAGTTCCCCAACCTGACGGAACCTTTGTTCTCATAGAGGACGAAGACATACCGGCTCCCCCGGTTTCTCAAAGTTATCGCGAGTCCCGCCTCCGCCAAGATTCACGAGATCCCAGCAACGCTAAGCAGCTCTCGCTCAAAGCCCCCTTCAGCGCTCGGTCAAGCGGCTCAGATGCCCGCCTCGGCAAGGTCGGTTTCCGGCTCTGCACATCAAGCTTCGGTACCAACAAAGACACATACGTGCCTGCTCTACCAGATCCCAATACATCTCGATACCCAGGATTCAATCCTTTGCCTCTATACGAGCCTCACAGCCACAATCTGAAATCCCAATGCCTGCTAGGGACAGACATCCCAAGCGGATATCCTGACATCTCAAACCTTCCACCCGCTGGACTACCACTTGGGGCTAGCAAAATATTTCCCAAGTTCCCAAACACAATCCTTGGCAGTCTGAGTAATCACGCCCTTGGCTCCAATTTCAGTAATCCAGAGTACGGGATGGTCTACACTCAACTACCTCCCCAAGATTCCCGAATGGCGATCCCATCAGCCAATCCACCTTCATCTTCGGTTTCCGTCCCAAAAAATGACAGCTTGCCTCCACCTGCTGACCCTCACATGGCTTGGTTGGTTGAACAAATGAAGAGCATGCAAGGAAAATTGGCTAACTCTCGGAAGGATTCCCTTATGCCCACAGATCTAAGCAAAGTGGTTCCTCTCCCTCCGAATTTCAGAATGCCGAAAATGGAAAAAATCGATGGGACAGAATGCCCAAAGACCCACATCGATACCTACGTCTTAGGTATGAGAGCCAAGGGGGCCACCCCACAACAAATGGCGGATCACTTCCAGCACTCCCTGAAATCCACAACTTTAAGGTGGTTCCTCAACGTAAAAGCCGAGAACCGCTCCACCTGGGAGCAAATCAGTGACATCTTCCTAGAGAAGTACCGTGCCAATCTTGAGTGGGAAACCAATCGCCATGACCTGCAAGCCACCGAACAAAAGGATGACGAGCCTGTAGGTGAGTTCTACAAGAGATGGAACTGGAAACTAAGCGAGATAATGGATCCGCTTTCCAAAGAAGAGCAAATAGATATCTTCCATTCCTGCCTCAAACCTTCCCTGAAGGTCCTGATCAGTCACCACTTCTATCCCGATCTTCGCGCCATGGTCAACGCTGGGACCAAGTTTGAGAAAACACTGAGCATGCAAAAAATGGTAGTCAGTCCAGCCCCGCCCAATCCAATATCTGCCCCAAGCAGAGGGAGGGAGGTTGTCGGAGCAGTCCATTATATTAAGAATGGAGCACTACAAAGAAACGGTGGTCCCCCGAGACAACGACAACACTATGATGATTTCGGGATGCCATTGAGCGAGGTATTCGATCGTGTAGTGAAGCAAGGTCTCCTCGAACCTATGGAAAATTACCAGCCCAAATTTCCCAATGCCAACTAGGATGTAACCAAGCGGTGTGCTTTTCATAAATACCACGGTCATACAACCGACAACTGCACAGTTTTGAGGAAAGCAATTCAAGGATTGATTGAAGAAGGAAAGTTAGAGCGCCCCCATGGCCCCAATACACTCAAATCCGTTCCCGTAAATAATGATCGAGATGCTTGGTCTAACCCCAGTATCATAGAGTCTAGCTTCGAAAATAAAAGACCCCGAGTCTGTCATGTTTTAAGTTTGAGTCTCTCGAGTCGTCTGACGGCCTTACGCCTGAAGATTATGCGTTTGTAACAAAAATCGCGCTTCTTTATGCTTCGAATAAAAGTTCGACCTTTCTGAGTATCCCCTCATTGTCACTTTAACAAATGATAAATTAACTAACCAAAACAGTTAATAATGATTCACTTGATAAAGACGCAGACACATTAATGAACAATGCATTAAAACAAATCTTTAAGCATGTTGTCAAACGAGAGGAAAATCGGGCCCAAGCTGCCGAGAAGGTTCTAACCAAAATGAATTTGAGAACTGCTGAAGAGCTCGAAGAGACGCAAATCAAAGAATCACACAGCCAAACCTCGTAGGTTCTAGTACCTTTCTCATTCAATCAAGTCCTCCTTGGACATTGTAATTAAGTCTTCAATTTTCCATACATAAGTCTTCTTTCTTTTCTTGCTAGACTTGAGACATTATTTTGCACCCCACATTACATTTAATGAAATGGTTTTGTTCTATGTGATCACTTGCATTGCTCAACAAGTAATTCCACAAACGATTAATGCTTTGATTAATTGGTGTGAGAAAGTCAATCGATAGCTCCCCATACCATACCCCACACAAAGGCCTCCATCAAGCCATACACTTTCCAAAACATGTCCCCACCATCACCTTGACCAAGTCAAACGACGGCGGCAACATCAAAGGACAACAAAAGGTCACTCAGCATTAAAAGATTGACCCCATGTCGACAACAATCTAGGGGCTTGCCTTCACCCTCGTGCGCATCAAGAAATTTCAAGCAGGGGCTTGCCTTCGCCCTCACGCGCTTCAAAAAAAAAAAAAAAAAGAGCTCAAGCGTAAGCTAAAAAAAAAAAAGCTCAAGCAGAAGCTACACAAAAAAAGGGGGCTCAAGCAGAAGCTTCACAAAAAAAAATGAGGTCAAAGACCCAGCGCCAACGATCAAGAAGCAAGGGAGTCACTGAAAAGACCGTCAAATACGACTTGTCAAGAAATCATCTCAAGGCCCGTGCCTCATCATTCAACCTTCCGAGCATTTTCGCCAAAGGCTGCACGAATATTCACGCCCTGGCCCCAAATCCAAACACAGTTCAAACCCGAACTACGTCGACCTGAGCTCCTTGTCTTAAGGGGAATGTAGGCAACCAGAAATGGTCCGGTCATAAACACATACAAATCCACAAACCCGGTCTCATCAATGACCTCTTCTATACACAAACCTTCTTTCATACCAGACCAACTCGATCCTTGATACCGGTTGACTTTCTCCTCGTGATTAATCAAAGCATATCAGGTTTAATTGTTGAATAACCCGAACATCAACAAAAGGGTTTTAAGCAAACATGTGATCAATGTGAACGAATCAAGTTTTCAGATGTCTCGACAAGTCTTCTTTTTCTACAAAATAGGAAAGTAGAGCTAAACACTGATTTTCTGTCAGCAAGGGCTTCCATACACTTTCACAAGCTTTTCAAAGCTTATACTCTCTCAAAAGAGTCAAACCCAAAAGCATGTTTTTTTTATGCCTACATCAAATAAGGCATTCACACAAAAGGGGACCCGTTCCCACCTTTTCAAAAATAAATACGCCCTTGTGAGTGTACATTACGAGTCATTTCTCCCACAAAAGAGGGTCGAACTACGCAGACCTGAGCCCCTCAGTCCGAGGGGAACGTAGGCAGCCTTCATTGGTTCGGTCTAAAGCATACACAAAAATCCCAAAAGTTTGACGTCATCAAGGCTCAGACAAGAAACAAGCAAGAGATTTTGTGTCTCGACAAAGCTTTAAAAGTAAATCCCAAATCATCACAGTTAAAACACTTTTTGATGAGTTCAAGCACGGTCTACTCTCAAACTCACAACATGCTAAAAGACAACTTAAAACATTTAACAATCAATGTGTCTGCAACGACGATGAATGGATACTCAGTGTTTCAGAAGGTCATTCCATGCTACTCGCGTTTGGCCCTTCATCACTCTTTCCTTTCTTCCCTCGTCCCCAACGAGTCATCTTTCATTCCATATGAGCGAGTTCTGTCTCCCTCATTCCGAGAGCAGGAGTCCTCCTCAAACGAACCAGTCACTCTTAGAGCATCGTTCACCCGTGCCTCGGCTCGGATCTTCTCCCTATGAGTCTGCAAAAGGGGACCTCTCCCCGCCAGTCTGTCAACTCGATTCTTGTAGTCAAATAAAGCGTCTCTCATGACATCTTGAGGGTTAGACCAAGCTTCTGCACTCCTAAGGCTATAGCTGAGACGGCAACCTTGCCCCAGAATTGCTTCACGCCTTCTCCCCAAAACCACTTGGGTCTGCCCGATATGCTACTCATACCAATCCAGGTACTCGGTGTTCAACACAACACTCTCCCAGCGTCAAAGGAGCACCACAGGAGGGAAAGCGGAATACTTCCATACCCTCAGAAAATACAGAAGAGCATCTAAAGCTGCCGAGCAAAGCAGGGGCTTCCCCCACACATGAACCGGTCCCCTAGCGCCAAGCGATATATGCCGTGGAAAGTCTCCCCCGAAACTAAGGGAATGATGTCCTCACCAGCCCGACAATGGCCTGCCACATCCAACAAATGCGTCCCAGGAGACATCACTCCCGCCGCTCATGAAACCGTCAAAGCTGCTTCAGCCCCCAACTGCTCAGAAAACCTGCCTCAGCCTCCACTAACCACAAATGCATTCCCAGCTCATGTGACATGCACAAAAATAATAATAATCTAGCAACAATTCCTAGGTCAATCCCGGGAATCACAAATACGTCATTACATCTTAAAATAAAATACTTTGTTGTGCAAATACAAGTGTTTTATTACAGGTACAAAATGTCTGTTGCCTTACAAAAAAAAACAACGGAAAGAGGGAAAGCAAAAGAGCCCTAATCCGACTCATCATCATCATCCTCCACAAACGAGAAATCCGGCATCTCAGAAAACTCGACAGTCACATCCTCGTCATCAGAATACAGCACCCCCTCCTCGTGCGGGTACTCAAAGTACTCCGAAGGGTCAAAACCCGGTGAAAGGATCAAAGAAGGGATGCGAGGATGAACCCTCACCCTGTGCCTCCGGCGGAGGAAAGAACTGATGAAGGGTCTGCGGCCTCTGAGCCCCCGAAGGCGTCCCCACATCAAAGCTGTGCTGTTCCTGAACTGGCACCTCCGGCTGTGGCCCTGGCTCAGCCCTCGAAGAAGGAGTATCCACAGACCTCCTCAAAGGCACTGTCTCGAACGCCGCCGCGTGCCGCGAAGACCTGCAAGACAGCTTCCCCGCGAACTTCCTTGCAAAAGACCGCATCGCCACATAACAGCTGGTCAACGTGTCAAAGGATCTCCCCGAGACCTGCACAAGCAAACAACCAAAGAAATGCTCAGCAAAAGAGATACAGTCATACTCAACAAAAAGAGAAAAATACAGAAAATATGTCAAGATGGAAAAGAGTAAGCACACTCACTGGCGCATCCGGGTCAACCTGATAGGCTGCAGGAGCCTGCTCCGGGATGGGTACTGACACCCTCCGCCTCGACGAATCCCCGCGTACATATGTAAAGTCCGATGCAGGCACCGGAACATCTGGGGGACGTGGTGGACCATCCCGCCTCTCCCTCGCCAACACCTGTGGCATCCTCAGCTTCCTCCTGATGAAGGTCCCATACTCCTCGCCATACAAAATAAACTTCTCGGCACTCACGCCGCCCAGGTACCTGTTGTACTCTAGCACATCCATGTCGCAGAGATGCATCATCCCAAAGGGTGGATCCCTCGGAACCATAGGGGGCACACCAAGGCCATGCTGCCAGACTGTCCCTCTCCCGTCCTCCTCTTCCTCAAAGAACGAGCCCAGCACATTATGGCGGGATAACCGAACATGGCCTCATCCACCTAGTCCCACGGCTGGCACCAGAAGATCTCATAGAACCACGCCTGCAACCAAAAAACAGTGCACAGAACGGAAAAAAAAGGGGAGTCCTACTCTAAGTCATCAGCACTACCGCCTGGTAAAAACTCCCACATCTCGGCGCCTCCGCCAGCCACCTCATCATCCTCGGTGAACTTAGCACCTTCCTCGACCGGATACTCCAAGACGTCCGCAGAAGTCAAATCGAAAAAAAAAAGATGAGCCATCCCTCCTCTCCTTGTCCAGCACCTGAGGCGTCCCACGTCCTCTTCATCTCGGTCAGAGGCGCCACACGTCCTCAACATTTCAACAACTCGATCAGAGGCGCCCCATGCCCTCAAACACTTCAGCAATTCAGCCAGAGACGCCACCACGTCCTCTTCATCTCGGTCAAAAATGCCAGCGCGTCCTCAACATTTTAACAACTCGATCAGAGGCGCCCCATGCCCTCAAACACTTCAGCAATTCAGCCAGAGACGCCACCACGTCCTCTTCATCTCGGTCAGAGGCGCCACACGTCCTCAACATTTCAACAACTCGATCAGAGGCGCCCCATGCCCTCAAACACTTCAGAAATTCAGCCAGAGACGCCACCACGTCCTCTTCATCTCGGTCAGAGGCGCCACACGTCCTTAACATTTCAACAACTTGATTAGAGGCGCCCCATACCCTCAAACACTTCAGCAATTCAGCCAGAGACGCCACCACGTCCTCCTCATCTCGGTCAGAGGCGCCCCACGTCCTCAACTTCCTCCTCACAAAGGCCCTTCCTCCTGCAGGTAAACGCAACAA
Source organism: Adenophora triphylla var. japonica (assembly GCA_022495995.1). NCBI lineage: Eukaryota > Viridiplantae > Streptophyta > Magnoliopsida > Asterales > Campanulaceae > Adenophora > Adenophora triphylla. The sequence goes on from JAFEMH010004562.1 coordinate 127,698, forward strand.
AGGTATGAAAAAAATCATATTTACGTCTTTAAATATTTCCTCTGTTACCTCGTAGTGAGATATGTCCCCCTGTCTCCCTGATAGACATCTCATATCTTTTAGTAAGATTGGCCATCCTTCACATACGGTAGATATCTTTTAGAAAGATTACCCACCTTTTCGTAAGATTAGCATATCTTTTAGTAAGATTACCCATCTTTTAGTAAGATTAGCTATCTTTTAGTAAGATTACCAATCTTTTCGTAAGATTAGCCATCTCTAAACTTAGGGTAGACACTCCCAAACAGTCTCACTTAGGTATAGACGCCTTCACACAAACTTCAACTCAGGACATCACCACGTCCACTGACCACAAACCTCACTACTTCACCACAGGCAGCCCGGAAGGCTTTAAACCACTCGGTCCGGAAGACCGTATAAACCTCCCCCATCACTATTTCCAGCCCAAAAGGCTTTAAACCACTCGATCTGGAAGACCGTATAAACCTCCCCCATCACTATTTCCAGCCCAGAAGGCTTTAAACCACTCGGTTCGGAAGACCGTATAAACCTCCCCCATCACTATTTCAAGCCCGGAAGGCTTTAAACCACTCGGTCCGGAAGACCTTATAAACCTCCCCCATCACTATTTCCATCCCGGAAGGCTTTAAACAACTCGGTCCGAAAGACCGTATAAACCTCCCAAAAATATCATCTTAGGACGTGACACGTCCTCCTACATCACAACCCATCTTTTCGTGAGATTACCCATTTTTTAGTGAGATTACCCATCTTCTCGTAAGATTAACCCATCTTTTAGTGAGATTACCCATCTTCTAGTGAGATTACCCATCTTTTTGTGAGATTATCCATCTTCTAGTGAGATTACCCATCTTTTCGTGAGATTAACCATCTTTTCGTGAGATTACCCATCTTTTCGTGAGATTACCCATCTTTTCGTGAGATTACCCATCTTCTCGTAAGATTAACCCATCTTTTAGTGAGATTACCCATCTTTTAGTGAGATTACCCATCTTTTCGTGAGATTACCCACCTTTTTGGGAAATTACCCACTTTCTCGTAAGATCACCTCACACGTGAACTAGGATCAGGCTTGATTCCCACTCGGGATACGTAGGAATCCTATCACAGGGTCCAGCCAACTGACCTAAACGGTCACCTTAGGACATCACAATGTCCTCACAATCGACCTTAGCAGTCACATCACCTTAGGACACCACTACGTCCTCATAGTCGACCTTAGCAGTCACATCACCTTAGGACACCACCACGTCCTCACAGTCGACCTTAGCGGTCACATCACCTCAGGGCACCACCACGTCCGCATACACTCACGATTACACGACCTCTGAACTACGATCAGACTTGATTCTCGTTAGGGATACGTAGGAATCCTATCACAGGGTCCAGCCAACTGACCTAAAAGGTCACCCACAGGATACCACCACGTCCAAGCACAGAGTCTCAATCAGAGGATATCACACGTCCTCGTACACAACACTCACCCCACACGCGAACTACGATTGGCTTGATTCCCACTCAGGGATACGTAGGAATCCTATCAAAGGGTCCAGCCGTCCGACCAACCTGGTCACCTTCTCTCTCAGCACGCGATCCAGATCAGGACCCTTATCTTATCGACGACCCCACTTCTTTCATAAGTGACGTCGCCGAGGGGCTTCTGTAAGTACCCCAATCTGGATCGCTCTCCATCCAAGCATACGACAAAACCAGGGGCAAACTTCCGGAGGTCATAACTCCTTCATACGAACTCCGATTGAGACGTGCCATATATGGTTGGAAAGCTCTCGACGAGAACTAGCTTGCCATCACAATTACAAAATGTGGAAAAGCATGGAAGTCCGTACGGACCTCTTTGCATCATAATTGCAAAATCCGCTTAAAGTCCACGAGATTCCCTCAAATCCCGGAGAAATGATTACCCTCATGCATGGTTGGTCCGTACGGACCTCTTTGCATGCTGAGGTGGTCCGTACGGACCTCTTTGCACAGGGGACATCATAATTCCAGAATATTCACCATCATCACATATTCCCTCAAATCGAGGAAAACTAAAAAACTGGATAACCTGGGAGGTCCGTACGGACCTCTTTGCAGTTTTCTCCTACTATAAATAGAGGGCTCCCCCTCCCTAATTTTCACATAATTTCCTTCTTCTCTTCTCTCCCTAAGCCTTCAGGCTCCCCCTCTAAGACCCTTCGGGGCAATCCCGGCCCCTTTTGGATCCTTCCAAGCCCCCTCATGGTGCTCCGAAGCCTCTCCGAGCGCTCCCGCGATGCTCCCGCGCTGCCCCAAGGCACTCTCGAGGTACTCTGAGGCCCCTCGTGGTACTCCGAGGCCTTGCCTGGTCTTTCCCGAGGCGTCCCGGCTCTTTCCGAGTCAAACCGGCGATCCCAAACCACGCCGAAACTCTGCCCGAGTGACTCCTGTCACCCCAATGCACGCCGAAACTCTGCCCGAACGCAGCCTACAATCTCAACTCACGCCGAAACTCTGTCCGCAGACAACCGGCCCCTCCCGAAGCAATCCCGGTCCGTGCCGAAACACTATTCCATCCTCAAACACTATTCCCCAGCGGAAGACAGACACGAACCAACATTGGTAAGGCTTCCTTCCATTACTATTTCAATACATTTCAATACGTAGTGTACAATGTAGACATCCGATACAGCATGCATTTTTAAAAGCACACACACACACACACAACAGTTAAAGAATATTAGGGGTATCCGAAAGACTCGTTTTTACGAGGCGACTTGGGTGAGCTCTAAGATTCTAATATTCTCTTCCCGAGGAGTCATCTGACCTCCGAACTCAAAATCTCATCACACAAAAACAGTTTATTTCTAAACTGATGCCCTTTTTCAATGTTTTGGGCTTAATAAAAACGGCGTGGCGACTCTACAATTGCGAAAACAACGGCGAGAAACCTCCAACACGCTAAAGCGGAATAAGCCAGATGCCGGGGCGCGATTGTGCTGCCTCTCGGATCCGGGCGACTTCCCGAAAGCGACAAATGCGAGATGCACGGCGCCTCCGCGCGCGAGCCGAATCCCGGGTAATTTCAGTTAGTATTGGGTGAGACCCTTCATGGTCTTGATGAGCTGCATAAGACCGGTGTCATAACTCAAGGGAGTCCTCTTTTGTTGACTATTTGGCTTAGGGGACATCTCAAGTTGGTGGCCCCTCCGCTGACGTATTCTCCTTTTATGTATCATATGAGGAAGCTTTTGATCAAGGATCTTTCAGAGGATGAGTGGGCCCAACTGATTGCAAAGGCCACTACCATATATATTGCTTGGTGTCCACCATTTTGGAGATTGAACAAGTATGTTGCCAACACCAGGGGTTTTGACAGAGTCGTGCTTCCGGGCTTGCGAGATTCTTCTTTCTACTTTCCCAAGCGGGTGCTTCGCCAGTTCGGTCAATAGAAAGACACTTATATTTTCGAAGGAGCCCCTCGTGAGGTGTCCTATATTGGTCTGGAGTTCGCAAGGGTGCTAGCTCAAGCTTGGGGTGAAGGAACTAGTCGAGATCGTTGGATGAACCTTAGAAGCTTTGATGCGAGCGTCTTTTTATCAGATAAGTACTTGGATTGGTTCTTCCATACAGGTCATCCAAGTTCGGAGAAGATTGATGAGATACGACGTCCATTGCTAGGAGACTCTTTCGTGGCGAGCAATGTTTTGAGAAGGAGCGAGGCTCGATCGGATCCTGCTAATGTATGGACTGATCCAACCCAAGATTTCCTCGATGGGGATTGGTACGAGAGAAGAGGTAGCGGTCTTCCCGGAAAGATGCAAGCTTTGGATAGGCCCCACGTCTTCAAGAGGCTTGCAAAAACTGTTTTCACTCGCCTTGATGGATGTTCTTCCTTGAAGGGTCCGAAGCGCAAAAGAGATCGAGATGATGGTAGCGATCATGTCCGCCAGCCTACAAAGTCAATGAAAGGCTAGATCCTAGAGAGTACCAAGAGATTGTTTTGATAGATCAATATTTTTAGTTATTTAGTATTTTTTTCAAGATTCTTAGCTTAGCAAATTAGTCGTTGTCGTTAGAATTTCCCTTTTGTTATCAAAAAATGCATTCAATTAATATAAGGACAAGATTTGATTTTTTTATTTGATTAGACCAAACCCGAAAGTTGCCTACGTTCCTCTTTTACATCAATTAAATAAGAGGCTCAGGTCGACGTAGTTCATTTTTGAGAGAAAATTGGACAAAATTTGCTTTTTGACAGAGGGGTAGTCTTGCGCGAGACAAGGCCTCTCTCTCTACTTTTTTTTTCAATGCATACCCTGGCTTTTGCCTAGACCGCCTTTTCAGGTTTTCAATCTAGCGGGCTTCTTTTCTTATGCAAGCTCTAATTTTTGCCTAAGCCATCCCTTTTGGGTTTTTCAACCTAGCGAGCGATTTTTTTTCTTTTTAAGAGGCCAAGTCATGTGAAGTACTTCTTGAGCTTGTCCATGTTGACCGGCTTTGGTAGTTGATCTCCGTCTAAGTCCACCAGCTGAAGGGCTCTCCCAGAGAATATCTTCTTTACGATGTAGGGTCCTATCCATCTCGGTACCCACTTGCCTAGAGGGTTAAAAGGTCCAGGGCAGTGTTTGTGGAGAACTAGGTCGCCGACCCTTATGTTCCTTGTTTTGACCTTTTTGTTGAAAGCTCTTGCCATTCTTCTTTGGTAGGCTTGAGTGTGCTCGGCTGCTCTTAGTCTCTTTTCGTCTAGTAGGGCTAGCTCTTCGTATCTTTTTTCTAACCAGTCGACTTTGTTAACTTGGTTTTCTAGGGGAACCTGTAGTGAAGGTATTTCCAGCTCTATTGGTAGAACGGCTTCCATCCCGTATGTGAGGGCGTATAGAGTTTCGTCGGTGGCTGTTCGTACTGTGGTGCAGTATCCCTAAAGTGCGAAGGGTAATTTGTCAGGCAAATCTTTTCCAGTGACTGCCATTTTTCTGATGATGGTTTCGATCGTTTTATTTGCGGCTTCAACTGCTCTATTCGTTTGAGGCCTGTAGGTAGATGACTTGTGCCTTACAATTTTGTACTCTGTCAAGAGGCGATCGATTTTTCTCTCAAAGTGGGAGCCATTATCAGACATCATCTCTTGTGGCACCCCTTATCGACAAATGATGTTGTGCTTGATAAACTCTGCTACCTTTCTGGCGTTCAAGACTTTGTAGGAGGCGGCCTCGATCCATTTAGTGAAATAGTCGATGGCTACTAGAACGAAACAGTGCCTATTGGCTCCTGCGGGTGTAACCTTTCCAATCACGTCTATGCCCCATGTAGAGAATGGCTAAGGGGATGTCATGGGGTACAACAAGGAAGGCGGTTCGTGCTGAAGGTTGGCATGTATCTGGCATTTATGGCATTTCTTGACCATGTTGGTGCAGTCTACTACCATGGTTAACCCAAAGTACCCTTGTCTGATGATATTCTTGGCAAGCATGTTTTCGCTCATATGAGTTTCGCATACTCCTTGATGAACATGTGTGAGTACCCCGACCCGAACTCATGTTTTAGGTTCACTTTAATTGATTTTTGGGCTTATATAATTGCTAAAATGCAATATTAAGTCCAATTATCCCACAGCCCATCCAACCCATTGGGCCTGCCAGCCATTTGGCCCAATATGCCAAAAAGGTGTACGCTGTCGTCCGACATGAGAAGACACTAAGGCGGTTTAACTGCCCCTGTCGGACGACATAGGCCTTCCCATCAGCCTGCCTATAAATACAAGGCATGGCTGACCATTTTGGGGGGACTTGAAGAGAGGTTTGGGAGGATCAGTATAATAGAGGGGAAACTCTGCCCAAAAAGAGTCTCTCTCTCTCTCTCACACACATACACACCCACCTCCCTCCTCACACACACACATACTTCAAAGTCAAGGTCCAAAGAAGCCCTCCTTGTTGGTGTGTAGAAGGGGTAGACACCATACTTCTGGTGATCTTACCTTGCGGACTACAATAGGTAGCCACTAAACCCTCCTCTCTCTTTAAATAGCCTTTTAATACATTCATATTACCTTTGCATGCATACTTGCTCCAATATTATGTAAAAATTGGAATTTTTGCATGATAAAGGTGGTGGAGAAGTGGATCTTCAATATTCACTTCTCCCCACCTTAGATATGGACATTTGGTCATATTAGCATCAATAAAGTTTCAATTTTTAAGCATTTGCATTGAGTTAGGAGGTGATGGCTACTTCAAAGTGGCCAAAAACATGTGATTCATCACATTTGGCCACTAAAGCCATGTGATCCTCCCATAATACTCACATATTCTTGTTTTTAATACGCTTACAGATCAATAAAGATGCTTGGTTTGCTTTGAGAAACGAGAGGGGAATCAAACGGGCGAAGGGCACTTTTACAGGCCACTCCTGTCGGACGACACAGGACTCTCTGGAGATCCTGTGTCATACGACATGGGGCTCCCAGAAGGCTATAAAGCCATTCTTGGACTTCAGATCTGCCAAATTTAATCCCTCTTGTAACTCAAAGCCTTCCTTAGTATTTTTGGCTCATAAGCCACTATTTAGAATGCCTATGGTCTATTTGGGTACGATTTATTGGAGGCAGTTTGCCATATGACATGAATAACTTCGAATGTTCTATGTCATATGACATCCGCATCATTCAAAGTCTATCGTGACTTTGCTCACTCCCGTCAATCCCAAACTGAACTTAGACCTTCAAATAGTGTCTTCAATGAGTCAAATAAATGTCATTCAGTTCGAATAGCTTGGTCATTGTAAAAGACAATCGACCATGAGACATCATGTCGTGCGACACCCTCTTCGGGAGGTCTGTGTCGGACGACATCAGAGCTCTCTGGGCAGATTGTCTTAAACCTTCTGCCTTGTCATAAAAATCATAATATATAAATGGTGTGGCCCCCTGTCATGGCTCACAAGTTGTACCCAGTCTTGATATATCAATGAAATGCCAAATTCGCATGCTTTGCTCATCGACACATATTGCACACACACTTTGAATGTCCAAAATTGTCCAACGTTGATTGAAAGTCTCGAAAGAGGCGTGTTGGGTGAACTCTCTAGTTCTTCCCAAACACGTAACCAGACTCCCGAACCCAAAATACTCTTAAAAATAGGTTTTTCAATGTTTTCCTTTAAAAACGGCGTGGCGACTCCCAAAACCGAAATTTACAAAATCTATCATCACATTCAAAAACAAAAGTGATTTTCTTTCGGGCGAGCGTTCATTCAGTGGCGACTCCGCTGGGGATTTACATTGAAAAACTTTTTGTTCTTTTTTTTTTTTAAAAAAATGAAGACGATACTTGGTATATAGGTGGAAACCACTAACCTTCCTGTATCGCTCCCTAACCCGGGGCTTGGGATAAACGGTGGTCTAACAATCCCACGTACCAGTGTCATTCTTCTATTTTCGAAAAAAAAAAGAGAAAAGTTTTTCTTAAGAGGGTCTAACTTTCTTTAAATCAACTTGGACAATTTCGACATTCTCCTTGTGTGTGCATTTGTGTCATTTTGTGTGCTCAAATGCACCTTGCCATGCTTTTATGCTTCTATGCTTTGGTATGTGGCATTCTTGGGAGCCGGGGCTTCCCCCTTTGCTATTCGCTCTTCCCGTTGATCAGAACAGGGCAGGATGACGCTGGACTACAACTACTGGTAAACTCTGACATTTGGGGCAGTCCCCTTTTGTCATGCTTTGACTCATTCTCTTGTTTTTCCTTTGCATATTGCATAAAAAAAAAACAAAAACAAAAACAAATCTTTTACGAAAAAGCAAAAAAATATTTTTTCTAGAAGATACCTTCACACTACTCGCACTCTACCTACACATAGAGTTAGAATCCGGGAGTGTACGGACGGCATCGCGGAAAGTGACGTGTTTCGCTAACGCTTGAGCACCTAAAGTCCTCCTAACCTGTGAGTCAGCCAACACTTGTCCGTGACTCACTTTCTACCGTGACCAGTTGGTTTTTGGCCAATACTTTTCAAAACATTTCCAAAACTCGGTTTTCAAAATTTTCTCACAAAGTCCGAGTCATGCATCGTCTCCAAAAAAAAAAGAATCTTGGCACTTTCCCTCTTCATGTCGAAAATTACTACATAATTCAAACATAAGTACACGTTAAGATCTCTACATATCTCGACGTAGGTACATATCGATTTCTCGGCTTGGCTTCGTAAGAAGTCATGACGCGTTCTCGACATGTGTCAGCGCGGGACCATGTCGAATTCTTAACGCATACTAACGAGAGTTATGCCGAAATTTCGCCGCTAAGCGACGAGAGGCCATGCCAGATTTCCAACTCGAAAAGAGGAGAGGTCATGCCCGATTCTTCTAGGGTTTTTACCTGCAAATTGTGGTCTCGTACAATCAAACGTACTTTTGACCCTCTCTCCTCCCGAGTTTAGACGTTGACTTGGACTTGGTTTTGAAAACCCCGAGTTTGACTTGTTTTGGCTCGTATGCCCATAGGTTCGTTCTCCCTTTCGATTGGTGGGTTCCACGTGCCCTATAGGACCTCTGCCGGGATTGTCCGTCCCGGAGGTGCAATACAGGTGGAATACAGGGGGTCTATAGACGTAGTGATGGAACCCACTAATCCAGGAATAGCGTAGAATGCAAAAAAGAAGTTGTCCCCCTTTTCCAACCATTCCTAGGATCAATAAAAATCATTTTTATAAACAAAAACATAAAAATATATAAAAAAAGAGAGCATATGCATGAGTCCGTCCTAAGCCTATCCTCTCCCCCTACCTGAAGCCATTCTCTCCCCTTTCAGCGAGCAAGTATTGGGTCAGAGTTCCGGGTGGTCGGTTAATCAGTTTCTCTCCAGTCAGGGAATCATTTCCAGCAGTCTCAGAAATGGCAGATTCGCAAGCTTCAGCGGGTTTGGGTCCGAATGCAGGTGTTGATCCAGCTCAGAATCAGAATACCGGTCAGGGAGTAGGGCCAGATCAAGGTCAGAATACGGGACCGAACGCAGCTCTGAATGCCTCTCCCAGCAGTGGTTATGGCACGGGTCCTCACATGACACCCCCGGGAAGTCCGTTTGTTAATCCTCACCCAGGTTTCAACTTCTCTCAAGAAGCTTCTCTCTGTGCTGCTCTCGAAGCCTCTCGTGCACGTGAGGAAGCCGGTTGGGCTCGCTATGTCGAAGTAATGCGCATGCAAGGCATCGCAGTAATCCGTCACCCCGATGGGTCGTATGAAAAAATCAGGGAAGAGCCCGATGTTACTATTATCGGCACCGGCTTTGTTCCCCCATCCTCACCTAGGCAAGGCCTTCACATTGTTCCCCCACCAGTCTCCTATGGTGTGCCTAGCTCCCTCTCGATGCCGACTCATGGGGGTATGTCAAGGCCTTCCCCCATCCCAGTACCTACTTATGGCATGCAATACGGGCTGTCCCAAAGGTCAGTACTCAGGACTAGTTTATGTTTTATCCCCAGAGCCAGCTTGGGCAGGGTCAGCAGCCCAGTGGTGTCAATCAAGAGTCGTTTGGGTATACTCAGAATCAGTTTGGGACTCAGGGTCAAAGTCCATATAACAGCACGGGTCAGCCGTCCAACCCAACCTTTGGTGGTCAGTTTATTGCTCCTCATGATCAGTCCAATCAGCAGCAGAGCGGGTATCGCATGTCAGGAAGCCAGATTTGTCAGGATCAGATCCCGCAATACCCACAACCCATATTCCAAAGCAACATCCCTCAGCCTGTGGTTTGTTCTCCTCTCACCCAGCATCTGTACGGTTCCACCCCGTATTCAGCTCCGTGCACCAGTATCAGGTCCCCCGCCCACGGTCGCCGTCGGCGGTCAACCAATCGCATTCGGGCCCCGAAAGCCCGATGTCCAATTCAATGGTTATGACAGGTACGGGAACAAGATCCCCATCCCAGTTGGCTTAGTGGACAGCAATGTTAGCATACCCGGCCTCTTGGTCTTCCTCCATTTTGCCTTGCCAATCAGGCCCACGCCAGAATTCCCAGTGCCATCCTCAACAGTAGCTCCGACTATGGGATGACCCCCATCCTCCGAGGTTTCAAGTTTGAAAGAAGAACTGAAGTATGTGAAAGAACAATTGCACAAAATGACTTTTGGATCCAACATGGTCAGCTCCGTAGAGCTCAAAGACTCCAAGGCTCTCCCGAAGAACTTCAAGATGCCCTCCATAACCAAGTTTGAGGGCTCCACATGCCCTAAAACTCACATGAACAGTTACATCAAGTCAATGGGATTGCTTCAACTCTGCACCAGTGTGTCAAGTTTGTCCAAGATGGAGAGATAATCACCATTCATGGGGACAGTGTTACCACCGAGCTCGATATGGGCACAGATGTCGCAGCTTTGTTCGAGGAAGCAGATTTATCAGAAATAATCGGGGCTGATCCACTGATGGAAGCACCGTTGATTGATTTATGTGAAGAGACACCGCCAATGACAGGGGCTGTTACTAAAGATCCTTTCAGCATGATTGACCTTCTGACCGGGGATGATTATGTGCCTGCAACAGATTTTTCGACTGGGAAAGATTACGTGTCAGTAATCGAGTTTGATGGGGACAAAGAAATTGATCCGCGCACCTTCGTCAGCACCTCAGAGATGCCACTCCGGAATTGGGCTTCCTTCAAGGGACCGATCGCCAGCCGGGAGATTATGATGGAAAAGCTCGGGCTGACCCCTAGTCCTGGTGTGTCTGAGTCTAAGTCCACCCCTGTAATCCTGAGTCAGCCCTCAGAGTCTTTTGTTATCGAGTTTGAGTCTCTAGATAGGTCTGATACTCTCACGGCTGATGATCATCGCCGTATCTTTAACTCTGTCTTCCCTTTTCCATTGCATGAAATGGTTGACCTTTCTGTGTATCCCTTAATTGCCACCTTAACAAATGATAAGTTACCTAAGACAAATCTTAATGACTTAAAAGTGGTTAATAATGATTCATTTGAAGAGGACACAGACTTTTTAGATGAAAACTTTTTAAACAATAATATAAAGCAGGTTTTTGACCGAGACGACAATCGGGCCCAAGCTGCCGATTAGGTATTAACTACAGTGAATTTGGGAACTACTGAAGAGCCCAAAGAGACACAGATTGGCAGTTTCTTCACCGAGAAAGAACGGGAAGCCCTCATTGATCTGCTCAAGGAATATGTGGACGTATTTGACTGGTCCTACAAAGACATGCCCGGGTTGGATACTTCAACTGTTGAACACCGAATCCCCCCGACCCTGCTGCCAGGCCAAGCAGAAACTTCGCCGGATCAAGCCAGAGTGGTCCCTCCAGGTCAAAGAAGAAATAGAGAAGCTGCTCAGAGTAGGTTTCATCAGAGTGGTCGAATACCCCAAGTGGTTGGCCAACATAGTGACAGTAACCAAGTCGAATGGCAAAGTCAGGGTTTGCGTGGACTTCAGAGACCTAAACAAGGCAAGCCCAAAGGACGATTTTCCCTTGCCCAATATCGATCTATTGGTGGACACTACCAATAGCTACGATGTCAAATCATTCGTGGATGGTTTTGCGGGTTACAATCAGATCAAAGTCGCTGAAGAAGATCAGGAAAAGACTGCCTTCACCAGCCCTTGGGGAACCTTCTGCTATACAGTGATGCCCTTCGGTCTGAAGAATGCCGGCGCCACTTACCAGCAAGCAGTCACTGCGCTTTTCCATGACATGATCCACAAGGAGATCGAGGTCTATGTTGATGACATGATTATTCATTCCAAAGGATCAGATGGTCAACACTTGATCGACCTGAGGAAGTTCTTCAACCGGCTGCGGGAGCAGGAGATGAGGTTGAACCCAGCAAAATGCAATTTTGGCATAGTCCGAGGAAAGGTTCTGGGATACATGGTCATAGAACGAGGAATTGAAGCCGATCCAAGAAAGATCAAAGCCATCATGGAGATGAAGCCGCCGACAACAGTCACGGAGGTGAAGGCTTTCATGGGCCGTCTCCAATATATTAGCCGATTCATCCATAAGCTAACCTCTATCTGTGAGCCGATCTTTAAGCTGCTCCGAAAAAATCAGGAGGTTGAATGGAACGAACAGTGTCAAACCGCTTTCAAGACGATCAAGGCCTACTTGGTCCATCCCCCAATCCTGTGTCCTCCACATAAGGACAAGCCTTTGTTGCTATACTTGACAGTTACAGATACGGCTGTCGAAGCCATGCTCGCACAAAAAAAGCCAGATTCAAAAATAGAAAATGCCATATACTTCGTCAGCCGGAAGCTTCAGGGCAGCGAATTGAACTATTCAGCCTTAGAGAAAACCTGTGCAGCTTTGGTATGGGTGGCCAGCAAATTGAGACACTACCTCTTGGCACATACAGTGCACCTGGTGTCAAAGATGGACCCCATCAAGTGCCTATTCGGTAAGTCTTCTCTGTCATCAAGGCTTGCGAAATGGTCATTCTTCCTAGCCGAATTTGATATCAAGTTCGTAACCCGCAAGGCAATCAAAGGCCAAGCTCTGTCAGATCATTTGGCAGATTTCCCAAGCTCAGAAATGCCCGAGTTCGAACCCCAGTTTCTAGATGATGGAATTTTCATGATAGAAGGTACGGACCATTGGCAGTTGTTCTTTGATGGTGACGCCAACAAAAGGGGCAATGGTATCGGCATGGTGTTGGTTGATCCAAAGGATGTGCACACCCCCATCGCTATCAAGTTGAATTTCCCGGCTACTAACAACGCCGCGGAATACGAAGCTTGTATAGCCGGCCTCGAGGCAGCCTTGGAGCGAAATGTCGAAAAGCTGGAGGTGTACAGAGACTCTCAGCTAATCATCAATCAAGTATCCAATAAGTGGAGAACCGTGGACCAGTACTTGCAAATGTACTATGCTTACATGGAGGACCTGATCGACCAATTCAAGGAGGTCACGTTCCACTACCTACCCCGGGACAAGAACAGGTTCGCAGATGCCTTGGCCACTTTGGCCTCTTTGGTGGAAATTCTAGAGGGAAAATCAGTAAAGCCGTTCAGGGTTGGGAGGCGTGAGAACCCCGCCCACTGTTGTCAGATCGAACTAGAAAAGGTCGATGACTTGTGGTACAGCCAAATTTTTCACTACCTTAAGCATGGCGAAGCCTCGTTCCCAACGGAAGAGGATGGTAGACTAAAAGAAGGTCTCCGCGCCAAAAGTTTACAAGCTTTGAAAAGGTTGTCTGCACAGTACGTTATTCTGGGAGATGACCTATGGAAGAAAAGGCACCGAGGCCCACTTCTACTCTGTATCAGCAAGTCTAAAGCCAGAAAGGTCATGGAAGAAGTCCATGGTAGCGCATGTGGACCACATATGAACGCCCGAGCCTTGATGTTCAGCATACTCAGGATGGGTTATTATTGGATCTCCATGGAAACTGACTGCATTCAGTTTGTACGAACCTGCGACAAGTGTCAGCGGTTCTCCAACCTCAACCATATACCTCCCCATGATCTCTACTGCATGAGCACTCCTTGGCCGTTCGCAACTTGGGGAATCGACGTTATTGGGAAGATAACTCCTGCCGGTAGCAACGGGCACGAGTTCGTGTTGGTTGCTGTGGATTACTTCACCAAGTGGGTTGAAGCGGCATCCTACAAGGTCCTCAACTCCAAAAAGGTGGCCCGTTTTATAAAAGAAAACATCCTGTGCCAATACGGGGTTCCAAATGAGATTATCTCAGACAACGGGTCACACTTCGAGGGACACGCCGACAAACTGCTCGCAGAATTCAGGATCAAGCGGCACAAGTCCTCCCCTTATCGCCCTCAAACCAATGGTGCTGTTGAGGCCGCGAACAAGAACCTAGAAAGGATCATCCGGAAGATGGCTGAAAGGAGCCGGGATTGGCCTGAGAAGCTTCACTTAGCACTCTGGGGCTACCGTACTTCAGTGAGAACGGCCACCGGTGAAACCCCGTTCGCTTTGACATACGAAATGGATGCCGTTTTACCCATTGAATTAGAGGTACCCTCTCTTCGGGTTCTGCTTGAAAATGAGGTCAATGAAATAGACTGGCTTCAGAGTCGACATGACGAGTTAGCTCTCCTGGACGAGCGAAGGCTTAAGGCGATGGAACAAATCCGGGCTTATCAGAAGCGCATGGCTAGGGCCTTTGACAAGAAGGTACATCCCCGCGACATCAAAGTGGGTGACTTGGTCCTAAAAGAAAAGCCGCCGAATCAATTCAGTCCTTTGGGCAAGTGGGCTCCAGTCTGGGTAGGCCCGTATCTGGTGAAAGAGATCTTCTCTGGCGGAGCAATGAAGTTGACAGATTTGGATGGTAATCCCTTCATGCACCCGGTGAACGGCGACAAACTGCGCCGCTATTACGTCTGAATCGAGTCTTCCCCGCTAAAAAAAAATATATATATATATATAAAAAAAAAAGAAAAAAAGAAAAAAAGAAAGCGCGAAAACAATGTACCCAGACGAGACTGAAAACCTCTCAAAAGGCAGTCCGTGCAAAATAAAGGGCGCGCTCGGTGCTAAAAAAAATCTATACCCAACTAGGCCGAAAACCCTAAAAACGGGCGGTCTAGGTAAAAAACAGGGTTGCACCATTTGTCCCCCTTCTATCTATCCCTTTCTTAAACACAAAGTTAATTGGGTCGAACTATGGAGACCTGAGCCCCTTAGTCCATTTTGTAAAAGGGGAACGTAGGCAGCCGTTCGCGGTTCGGTCTAAAAATCATAAAAATCACCAAATCCTGTCAACAGTTGTATTTGTGATTGCTAAAATGTGTCTTGATTAAGTTCTGAAGTAATTTCAACTTTCATCCCATTAATACATTCATTGATGAGTTCAAGCACGGTTTACTCTCGTCTCATTAACATTAGTGAAAATAATATCTTTTAAAAGGTACATCTAAATTGTCTGTGTCGGCAATAAGGGATACAAGGATAGGTCACCTAATCCTACTCGCTCGTTCCCACTCCCGAACTAGCACCCTTCTTCTTCCTCTTCCTCGGTCCTCGGGAGGTCTTTGGCTTAGCTATCCCAAACAGTTTTGTCTCCCGTCGTCCCGGCTCAGGAATGATACGAGTCAGTGAGTCAATCAATCCGGCAGCTCTCAACGCCGCCTGGGCAGCCCTCTCCTCTCTCAGAGCTGTCCTCCGAACCATAACTTCAGGGTCATCCCTCATCTTGGCTCTCCTCTCTACGAGTCTCTCAAAGTCCGCTGCCGGATCGTCGGCCACGTTGTCGGGGTCAGCCTGTGCCTCAGCATCGCGTAGCCCCAGGCTAGATTGGTCTCCTCCTCGGTTCCCTCGGCAATATGCTTCAATGGCATGCTGAACCGGTCCCATCAGCTCCCCATACCAATTGAGATATCTGGTGGACAGATATGTGATTCCCCGGGTCTTCCGTATCAGTGTGTGAGTAGGAAAAACTGCTCCCGAGAAAGCCCTGGCAAAAAACCTGAGAGTCTGGACATCAGTCATGTCAAGAGGAACGGCATCCCGGGCCATCTGCTCTCTGAACCCATCAACAGCCTGCTGTGGGTATCCATACTGCCTCTGAACAAGCAAGGGGATACTGAATGATGAGAAGTGTAATCCCGGCAGCCTCACTACAACAGAGTCATTCTGCCTGTCGCTCATGGTCTCAAGCCTCCATCTGGGAACCCAGTATTGGATGTCAGTAGTAGTATATCTTGCCAATCGTCTCTGCAAGCTCTCCTGTGAAGCCTCCGGAGCCACTCGTCTCTGCTGCGTGACCCAAGGTGCTGCAGTCTGCCCTACAGGTAATGGGGAGATGAGTCTCAATCGCTCAAAGAGCCACAATGATAAGAGACTGGGGTTGCCACGTCCCATATGCAATGACCCTCTAGCCAGTCGGTCCATCCCATGATAGGTCTCCGTCAGCAAAAGGGGAACTATGTCTCTCTCTCCCTGCCCGGGTCGAATATCAGCCAATGTGATGCCTCGAGAACCCCGCATCTGTCTGACGACTCCCAGCAGTAAACCAGAGCATACCCCATCGTACTCACAAAAGCAGTACAGGGAGATCATAATCAACATAAAAATGTCCATGGCTGTGGACGAGTCAAACAGCTCCGGATGCGATACAGCCAATCGGGCTATCTGGGCCAAGTCAACAAAGGACATGTCGAGAACCAGATCAGTCACCTGCTCGGTGTGAAATCCCAAGAAATTGGCCAACTGCTCAGCCAAAGGTCATGGATCGAGGGGAAGACCGCATCTCTAAGCTCAGCTCCCCCAGTCAATGCCCGAAACTCTTCAATGGTGGGTATGAAATCATTATACGAGAGGGTAAAGACATGCCTCTCACAATCCCAGTACCACCTGGATACAGCCCGGAGAAGGTTCCAATCTACCGCCCACTCCTTTAATGCCCAGATGCATCTCAACCCATATCGTTGGTCGATAACCCTCCTATTATTGCTACGATGATGGTGGGTCAGATTTATGAGATCGGAATGAAATTGACGTTCTTTGGTCTTAGATCTGTCATTATAATGTTCCATTTTGAGCCAAAGATCGAATCTTGGGGCTAATTTTGAGGTGGAAGGCAAGGTTGAAGCCTGCTGTGACTGCTCGAATGAGTTGTTCACGAATCTGCCTTTTATAAAGTGCTGGGGCTTGCTGACCAAGAAACCTGTCTCCCAGACTCTCCCTGTCGCACAACATGGAGGCTCCATGAAGTCCTGTGTCGGACGACATGGAGAGTTCCATCAGGAACACCAGCAGCTGCAACTGCAGCAACCTCAAGCAACCCAATGCTTTCTCAGAAAACCACCCAAACCTGTCCAAGACACCAAAAAATCACACATAAACACTCCCCCTCGCTCATCGAGCCCACGGGAGAGGATTCGGCACATCCAACACCCCCACAGACACGTAAATGTCACCCAAATACATGCAAAAACCGCAAAAACACCCAATCACATCAAAAGCCACCATTTGTGCCTTTCTTGGGACGAACTTATGCATGTGAGCTACCAATTACATAAATAAACAAATGTTTTAGTTGTCAAAGTACAAAAGCAATAAAATATTCATTTTTACAATCCAAAAGAACAAAAACAGTACATGCATTTCTTCTCTCTCTCCTAAAAGAGTCAAAGCATGGCAAAAAGAGACCGTCATGATCACTCCGACTCGGAGTCATCGCCGGAATCGTCCTCCTCACCTTCCTCAGAGCTGCTGTCATCCTCGGCGCTGCCCACCTCCTCCTCGGAGCCACTCTGCTCCTGGCCATCGTCGCCATCCTCCGGTGCCTCATAGATCTCGCCGTCTGAATCATCATCCTCATACTGTGCCCAAGGCTGGGGCTCGGCATAATACCCGTGCCACTCGGGCACGGTGGTAAAAGGGGGCTGATAAGGATCCTCCTCGCCGTCATCATCAGCATCAGGCTGGGGCTGTCGACTCGAACCGCCCGTCTGTGAGCCAGAAGGAGCCAAAGTCGATCTGGGCCTCTTCTTCGGAGGCACGACATCACCAGGCTGGGAGCTGCATCTCCCCTTCCAATGCTCCGCGCTCCTCTGAAATTGGCACATCATCTTCACAGCACCGGTGAGCGCCTTCGCCACCACCCTGAACGTCTTGGCTGGAACCTGTTCAATGAAAACAGAAAAGGCGGTCAGAAGCAATCAATGTAAACAGTAAAAGCAGTAAAAAGCTTGAACAAAGCACAAAAGAAGAGATTGCTCACAGAAGTAGTCCCGCGGGGCAGCCGCAGGTGTGGATGAGTCTCATACATGTCAAATGAGGAGCGGCAAATACTACCCCCAGCCTCATACTCAAAAAATCGGGGAGGCGCTGGTATCTGCATCCCCGCTGCTCTCCTGGCAGCCATAACGTGAGGAGTCACCAATCGGGTGAAGACAAACTGGGCATAGTCCCCACCATCAGAAAACTCGGCAGCATCAATGCCGGTCCGCAGCCGCTCCAAGTCAGGCAGGGCCTGAATATGCCATATCCCCACAGGAGGATCATGAGGGACGCGAGAAGCGGCGCCAGGACCGTGCTGTCTGCAGACTCTCTCCCCCAAGTACAGGGCATCTCCCTCCAGGCAAACCAAAAGCCTCCTCGTCCTGGTCACCAGGGCAGCACCACCAATCAAATCCTCACCATACCTGCCATGCCAAGGGAACAGCCTCAAACCAACAGGGGTACCCCTCAAAGCGATCATCGTGTCGTGGTAGCAAGCCGTCTTACGGGGCTTCACCCCGTCCACTTTCCGGCTCTCCCTCGCTCCAAAAGTCCAACGGCGAATAGCAGGGAACAAATCTGCCGCAATCCCCTCAGGCACAGTCCAGGCATAACAGCCAAACACCTCGTAAGCCCACACCTGAAATCAAAAGACAGAAAGCTTTCAGTGTGCAGCAACAGTAAAAGAATGATGACAAAAAAGGTCAAATGCAGTAGTCAAGTTGCGAAAAGCAAAGGGCATACCTCCAGCACAGTCTGATAGAAGTCCAAAGAGGTCACACTGCCTCTGCTCACCTCATCCAGGCCTCTATACACCTGGGCCAAACCAGCCTCTCCCCACGAAAAAGTAGACACATGGCTCCAATCTCGAAGAGGCTCCAGCAGAAGGGTCAATGCCGTCGTAGAGGCATTATAGAATAGGGTGTCAGAAAACCCGGCCCAGACAAAGGCTCTCGCCAACTACTCAGCCGTAACCGTAGCGGCACCCTCAGAAAAAAGACAGCACTGATGCGTCAAAGCCGAGTGCAAGTCCGCCAAAGGAACCCCATTACCCTTCAGGCGAAGGGTCAATCCAGTCAAAGCTCTAATGGCATCTGGACTCAGCGCGCCAGGGTCCTCAGAAAAGATGGGTCTATCTGTAAACTGCAGACCGGTGATGGCAGTAAAGTCATAAGGGGTGATGGTCGACTCCCCCCAGGATAGATGAAAAGTGTGGGTAGAGTCCCACCAAAACTGTCTAAAAGCCCGCACCAGCTCCACGCTCCTCGGCGTGTCCCCAAAAGCTCCAACAGCGGTGAAGAATGGTCCAAGACCAGCAGCAAAGACCAGGCCCTTAGGACTGTCCGGCAAATCAGAAGAGCCCGAAAGAAGGCCCCAAATGGTCGCAATCGCCTCAGGGGATCCCTTGGTCCGCAAAGTCTGCAGGTAAGCACAGTACAGGTATCAAAAACCTACTCATCACAATATGTGCATTCCTTCATGTGCATTTTTCAAGAAATCACCAAAAATTCTTTCAGAAGAAGAAAGACAAAAAAAGAAAAATCTTTTCAAAGCAATGCATTTCATGCCAAGCATGCAATTTCATCTTTGGGTGCGATTTCCCCCAATTTCAATCTCAAACCCTAGAAATCAAATTTCGAAAGGGTTAATCTTTTAAATACTTACCCCCTTCTGTTCCATAGTGGAAGCATGGAAATCGAGACCCGGGTAAAGCCCATGTCCCTCAGGGAATCTCTTTCGATCTACGAGCTTCCTTCTCTCGGACAAAACTTGTTGCACATTCCTTCTCGATTTGGCTCGCAGAGGCATTATCAAACTCTTGATTTAAATCAAAATGGAGGGAGAAATTTTCAAAATTTCCTCTCTTTTCCTTCTCTCTGGTCTCGGCGGCACTCTGTTCTTTCTAGGTCTGTCTTACGACCTACTGTTTTAATTAAAACAGCCTGGGAACCTCCCCATGTCGGACGACATCCATGGTCCAGAAGGGTGATTTTCCCCCTTTGCCCCTAATCAATTATGTCAGCCTATCTTGGCTGTCCATTACCAAAATTCATCAATTCATTTGGGTTCAAATGCCTGCCTCTCTCGGTTATCAGAAAATGGCCCTGAATGGCCATAAACTACCCGGTCCGGAAAACCGTACAGTTTCCAAACACAGAAAATGGCCCGGAATGGCTCTAAACTACCCGGTCCGGAAAACCGTACAGCTTCCAACACAGAAAATGGCCCAGAATGGCCATAAACTACCCGGTCCGGAAAACCGTACAGTTTCCAAACACAGAAAATAGCTCGGAATGGCTTTAAACTACCCGGTCCGGAAAGACCGTACAGATTTCCCACACAGTAAAAATTCGCGGGTGACTTCCCAAAGAAAAATAGTCAAATCTTTGGGGTGACTCCCAAAAACAGTCAAATTCGCGGGTGACTCCCAAAGAAAAAAGTCAAATCATCGGGGTGACTCCCCATCAAAACAGTCAAATTCGCGGGTGACTTCCAAAGAAAAAAGTCAAATTATCGGGGTGACTCCCCATCAAAACAGTCAAATTCACGGGTGACTCCCAAAGAAAAAAGTCAAATCATCGGGGTGACTCCCCATCAAAACAGTCAAATTCGCGGGTGACTCCCAAAGAAAAAAGTCAAATCATCGGGGTGACTCCCCATCAAAACAGTCAAGTTCGCGGGTGACTCCCAAAGAAAAAAGTCAAATCATCGGGGTGACTCCCCATCAAAACAGTCAAATTCGCGGGTGACTCCCAAAGAAAAAAGTCAAATTATCGGGGTGACTCCCCATCAAAACAGTCAAATTCGCGGGTGACCCCCAAAGAAAAAGTCAAGTTAGCGGGTGACCTCCCAAAAAAAAAAGTCATATTCGCGGGCGACTCCCAAAGAAAAAAGTCACATCTTCTGGGTGACTCCCCTTGGAACAGTCACTTTCGGGTACAAAACTCGTAGCCTTTCATTGGCACCCCATCCTTGACGAACTACGATTCGGCTTGATTCCCCCCACAGGATACGTAGGAATCCTCTTCATTAGAGGTCCAGCCACTTGACCATCTTGGTCATCTCTTTCCCAGCCGTTTGTGTCCGGCTCGGGATTCTCATTTGTGTCGACGACCCCACTTTCCGTGGAAGTGACGTCGCCAAGGGGCTCTGTGAGTACCCCGACCCGAACTCATGTTCTGGGTTCACTTTAATTGATTTTTGGGCTTATATAATTGATAAAATGCAATATTAAGTCCAATTATCCCACAGCCCATCCAACCCATTGGGCCTGCTAGCCATTTGGCCTAGTATGCCAAAAAGGTGTACGCTGTCGTCCGACATGAGAAGACACTAAGGCAGTTTAACTGCCCCTGTCGGACGACATAGGCCTTCCCATCAGCCTGCCTATAAATACAAGGCATGGCTGACCATTTTGGGGGGACTTGAAGAGAGGTTTGGGAGGATCAGTATAATAGAGGGGAAACTCTGCCCAAAAAGAGTCTCTCTCTCTCTCACACACACACACACACTCACCTCCCTCCTCACACACACACATACTTCAAAGTCAAGGTCCAAAGAAGCCCTCCTTGTTGGTGTGTAGAAGGGGTAGACACCATACTACTGGTGATCTTACCTTGCGGACTACAATAGGTAGCCACTAAACCCTCCTCTCTCTTTAAATAGCCTTTTAATACATTCATATTACCTTTGCATGCATACTTGCTCCAATATTATGTAAAAATCGGGATTTTTGCATGATAAAGGTGGTGGAGAAGTGGATCTTCAATATTCACTTCTCCCCACCTCAGATCTGGACATTTGGTCATATTAGCATCAATAAAGTTTCAATCTTTAAGCATTTGCATTGAGTTAGGAGGTGATGGCTACTTCAAAGTGGCCAAAAACATGTGATTCATCACATTTGGCCACTAAAGCCATGTGATCCTCCCATAATACTCACATATTACTGTTTTAATACTGCTTACAGTCAATAAAGATGCTTGGTTTGCTTTGAGAAACAAAGGGGAATCAAACAGACTGAAGGGCACTTTTACAGGCCACTCCTGTCGGACGACACAGGACTCTCTGGAGATCCTGTGTCATACGACATGGGGCTCCCAGAAGGCTATAAAGCCATTCTTGGACTTCAGATCTGCCAGATTTAATCCCTCTTGTAACTCAAAGCCTTCCTTAGTATTTTTGGCTCATAAGCCACTATTTAGAATGCCTATGGTCTGTTTGGGTGCGATTTATTGGAGGCGGTTTGCCATATGACATGAATAACTTCGGATGTTCTATGTCATATGACATCCGCATCATTCAAAGTCTATCGTGACTTTGCTCACTCCCGTCAATCCCAAACTGAACTTAGACCTTCAAATAGTGTCTTCAATGAGTCAAATAAATGTCATTCCAGTTCCAGAATAGCTTGGTCATTGTAAAAGACAATCTGACCATGAGACATCATGTCGTGCGACACCCTCTTTCTGGGAGGTCCTGTGTCGGGCGACATCAGAGCTCTCTGGGTAGATTGTCTTAAACCTTCTGCCTTGTCATAAAAATCATAATATATAAAGGGTGTGGCCCCCTGTCATGGCTCACAAGTTGTACCCAGTCTTGATATTATCAATGAAATGCCAAATTCGCATGCTTTGCTCATAGACACATATTGCACACACACTTTGAATGTCCAAAATTGTCCAACGTTGATTGAAAGTCTCGAAAGAGGCATGTTGGGTGAACTCTCTAGTTCTTCCCAAACACGTAACCAGACTCCCGAACCCAAAATACTCTTAAAAATAGGTTTTTCAATGTTTTCCTTTAAAAACGACGTGGCTACTCCCAAAACCGAAATTTACAAAATCTATCATCACATTCAAAAACAAAAGTGATTTTCTTTTGGGTGAGCGTTCATTCAACATGGTCCATTATATTTTGGGTCTCTTCTTCGGTGACGCAAAGGAGATTCGTTTTGGAGTATTTTTTGAATAGGCGACCAGCAATGATGACGTAGTTAGCTGCCAGTCTTTTAAGGGCAACTTGAGTTTTCTTATCGGCCTCAGGCGGGAAGGTTCCATCTAGGATGAAATGCCAAATGTCATAGTACCATGGTTTCTTATCGAAATCCCCGATGGTGGCGCACTTAGAACACTAGTCATCCTTGCAGTCATGGAGGTCTATGATGGCGCAGTAGGCGGGAGTTGCTCGCCGAGTTACTTTGAAGGGTTTTACTGCTTTCCCTACAGGATTTTCGACCAAGGAAGGAAGCGTAGCCAGAGCATCTGCAAATCGGTTTTTGTCTCTGGGGAGGTAGTGAAACGAGATATCTTGGAATTGTTGCACCAACTCTTGGAGGTGTGCATTGTATCTTTAAAGGGTCGGATCTTGGATCCTCCACTTCTTCAGTGTCTGATTGATGATCAACTGGGAGTCCCCAAATACCTCGAGTTCATTTACATTGCGCTCTAGGGCTTCTTCGAGTCCCGCTATACAAGCTTCGTATTTGGCAGTGTTATTAGTAGCGTCAAAGTCGAGCCGTATTGTAGAGGAGTATAGATTTTGCTGGGATCTACCAATAGCATTCCAATGCCATAACCTTTCTTATTGACTGTGCCATCGAAAAATAGTTGCCACTTATTTTCGCCCTCTATACTCATGATATCCTCATCAGGGAATCGCGGGTCTTTCCCCTTCACTTCGTCGCAAGGAAACTTGGCTAACTGATCTGCGAATACACTCCCCCTGACGGATTTCTGAGTGACGTAAGTGATATCATATCCCGCGAGTATGAAGTACCATTCGGCCAGGCGCGAAGACAAATCTGATTTGTCAAGGATGTACTTTAGAGGATCCATTCGTGCGATGAGACGAACTGGGAAGGCTTCCATGTAGTCTTTTAGTCTCTGTGTTACCCAAATGAGCGCAGCACAAGACTTATCGAGTGGAGAGTAGTTGATTTCACTGCCCTGGAATCGATGACTGACAAAGTAAATTGCGTTCTCTGTGTGGGAAGCTGGCTGTTCTTGAGCAAGCATAGCCCCTAGTGCGTTGTCAGTAACCGTGTGGTATAGTTTCAACGGTTTCTCCTTGTGCGGTGGAACCAGGATAGGTGGGGAAACTAAGTGGTGCTTAACTTCCTTGAATGCCTCTTGACACTCTTTGGTCCGCTCTTGGGGTGCGTTTTTCTTAAGTAGCTTGAAGATAGGATCGCACATTATATTCAGTTGATTGATGAATCTACTGATGTACTGGAGTCTGCCCATGAAACCTTTCACCTCTTTCTGTGTTCTTGGAGGTGGCATGTCTATGATAGCCTTTATCTTGGCGGGGTCTGATTCTATGCCACGTTCGGTGACCATGTATCCCAAGACTTTTCCTTTGACCACCTGTAAGTACCCAAATCTGGCTCATACCTTCCGGTTAAGTTTCCCGGCAATTCCCCAAACTTTTCTAAAGTTCAGGGGCAATTATGGAACTTTTCCAAAATGACCAAGGGAGGAAGGACCTGCTAGAAATTAAAATTCCAAGCAGTCCCTCACTGGAATGAAGCTTCCAGCTGCCACCTTGCATAAATCTAGAAGCAGGCTGAGTCATCAGTGGATAACGCCGGACGACCTCTTTTGTAGGAGGTTAATGCCGGGCGGCTTCATTAGGAAGCACACTGCAGCCTATAAATAGAGGCCTCCTCTACCCATTTTAACAAGATTTTTTAAGCATTGTCACTCTGCCAAAATTACTCCACGAACTTCCAGAGAATTAAATCTCCCAAAAATCACCTCCCTCCTCCATAAAATCCTTCTAAAGCTACTCCTACATAGGAAAATCCCCAAGGGAGATAGAGAGAACCACCATTGATAATCTCTCCTTCCTTTCCCCTTTAAAATACTCTTCTTACCTTGCTCTTTTCATTACTTGTCATTTACTTTGCTTTTACTTGTCATTAACCTTGATATATTGCTATAAAGTTACTATCTTTACCATGTAAACATCATTTTCCCCCTTTCCCCTACACAAATGATTCATGGGGAATCCTATCCCAAGGATGAACAAGGGTCCACAAGTGGCTTGTTCTAGGGAGGATTCACCACATGATGATGTGAAATACTTCCATTTTATTACATAAAAATGCTATCTTTACTCTTATTATGTCAATCCCCCTCTCTTGACCTAGCTTCCAAGGATTGTCCACCTCATAAGGTTCTTAAAGGACATAGGAAAGCCTTAAAGGTCTTCCCTTTACATTCATGTCTTTAGCTTTCATAATGTTCATTACATTTATTTCATAAAAATGCAATCTTTACCTTTCAATGTCGTTTCCCCATGTCCCTTTTGGTTGGATCGCTCTCCGAGGATTGTCTAGTGACCTTTCAAGGCATGAAATACATAGGACGAGTATAAAGATCCAATATTTATACCCCTTTCCCTAGTCCCCTTGGTTCTTGGAGCATCCCGTGGTGTGGATCGGTGTAAAGACCTCATCTTTACATCGTTTCCGTCACATAAATGCTATAGTCATAGTCCCTTTAGAAGCGGATGAATCTTAGTCCCGACATCTCCGATCATCACTTGAGACGAGCAATAAATGTCCCTACGAAGCTCAATCGTCTCAAGATGTAGGATTGATGGGCAAAGACTCTCCCTTTTCTAAAGAGTCTCATTCTTGGACTATAAAAAGGTGTCCCTCTCTCGATCACATATGACCAAGTCCCCAAAGAACGTTGGTTTAAGATACACCAAGGATTTTACGCCTACTATGGTTGATTATTCCAACGAAAGGGTCAAAAGGTCACTTAATGATGATCATAAGTCCAAGATGAGCACGGGATCAAAATCCCGAACACATCATTCGCAGTTCTACAAGGACACTTTCTGAGGTTAATCTGGAAACTTTGGCAGCTTGGGGCTATCCAGTCCTAAGTCTGGCCAGGTTCCAGAAAATTTATGTGCTTACGTGTTGCATTCTCCCCCGTCCCGAAAAACATTCTTTTAAAACACATTTATGAAAATCTCTGTTTTAACTCAAAAAGGAATTCTTTTTAGGAGGCCGCACACTACGCGCACCATATATCCTGTACACTTTTGCACACACGTCCTTTTAACCCGAGATGGTTGTTCAGATGCAGTCACGGACAGTGTTACGACGCTCCCGGGCGCGCACGGAATCATCCCAAACTCCCCATGGCAGCCAGTGTCGACCAATGCACTAGTCCGTGTCACACTTTTAAAACCGTGACTTTTTGGTTGGTTTTTGGTCTAGACCATGTCATACAGCCTCATTGTATACCCCCGTAAAAGTCAAACCCGAACCCATGCCGAAAGTCAAGATCCCTCGCGCAAGCGAAACTCTACCGAAATTCCGTCAAGGAAAAATTGGCAAAATCTTGACCCCGACATTGACTTTGACTTTGACTTGCACAAAGTATGCAATAACGCTCAATGTGACGCCGTGTCATTTGACTTTTAACGTCCAACCCATGCCTATTATTTTCCTTGGACAACGCCGAAGTCAAAATTCCATCGCGTAAGCAAAACTCTGCCAAAATTTCGTTAAGGCTAAGAGGCTTGACTTTCACGGCATTGACATTGACTATAATCCGCATCGCTCGCGCGTTAAAAATTCCTATGACCCACTAGACCCTAGGACCGTTCTTCTCTCTCGGTCGGTGGGATCCGCGTGCCCTATAGGACCCTCGCCCGGGGCTGTCCACCCTGGGAGGTCAAAATACAGGTGGAAAACGAGGGGCTTATAGACGTAGTGACGGAACCCACTGATCCAGGATCTAGAGTAGTTGCGAAAAAGAAGGTCAACCTTTTCCAACCAAATAGAAATAAATAAAAGACACTGTTTTAAGTAAACTTGAAGATTCCTAATTGCATATTACTTGAGCCTTCAGCCTAAACACCTACCCCCGAGTCTAAACCTTGCCTATCCCTTTCCCGCAGCAAGAAATAAGTGGGTGAGAATACCGGGTCAACGGCTTGTCAGTGCAGAAACTTCAGGCTCAGATAGTTCGTCAGAATCGTCAGGTTCGTCAGCCTAGATATTCAGAATGGCAGATTTGACAGAAAACAGCAGTGGTATGAGTAATCCGGTGACTAGAGAGGAAGAGTTAGCCTTAGCCTTGGAGAACAGTCGTAAGGTCCATGAGGAACAGCAAGCCATGCTCATCGATGCTCTCCGTCGTCATGGGGTCCAGATAGTGGTCGAAGCCAATGGTTCCTTGGTCATGGTGGAAGATGAAAACCCGGAGACAGTGATTTCAGCCCCTCCATCCTATAACCAGTGCCCTCCTCCATCCACATATGATCCTTTACCAAGGACTACCCATTTTCAGTCTTTCCCAACATCCCAGGCCATCAGGGCTCCAACACCCTCGCCTCCTCAGATAAGACCCAACTTTGTTCACTACCAACAGAGAATAAATGCTACTGCCACCCCAGTCACTCAGTCTCTGCATTATCCCATGGGATTCATCCCTTCTCCTCAATACAGACCAAATCAGCTGATCACAAAACTCCAGTACCAGCCTGACCTTTCCAACTTTGTCAACGCTTGT
This sequence comes from Adenophora triphylla var. japonica, assembly GCA_022495995.1. Lineage (NCBI taxonomy): Eukaryota > Viridiplantae > Streptophyta > Magnoliopsida > Asterales > Campanulaceae > Adenophora > Adenophora triphylla. The sequence goes on from JAFEMH010004562.1 coordinate 154,929, forward strand.
GAGATTGCCTCTCTCCCAGAAAGTGACAGTGAAGAGTCAGTCAGAAATGAGAACAAGAATGGGTTGATCTACAGTGATGATGACAGCTCGGCAGAGGGTATGAACGTAGAGCTGATGGGAGTGAAACCCACAGGACCAAATGACGTAGAAAACCATAGTCCTGAGAATGAGGGTGATATTACCTCGAAATGCGACTGTTACTCTTGCAGGGGCTTAGAGGAGAAAATGGATGCAAGCTCAGACGAGGCAGGGCATGAATTCCACATCATAGAATTTAATACTCCTTATAAAGACCTGGTTGGTGAATGGAGAAACTTGATTGAAGATTTAGCTGAGCAAGGGAAGTGGGCTCCACCTGCTGATCTAGAACACGTAAGCGTCATTGAGATTGAACCTCCGTCAGGAAGAGTGGAATCTATTGCAGTATTAAGGGTCACCCTTGAGACGTTATCCAAGAGAGAATGCATGGAAGCTCTAGAAAGGGTCTTAAAGATTGAAGCGACCCCGGTCCCCTTCCTATCTTATGACGACAATGACATTTTCTTGGTACTCCCTACGTCAGGAGAAGAGTCCAGAGCGCCCCTTATATGGCGCCAAATATCTCGGCCTTCCTTTGCCATCATTGGTCACCAGAGCCAGGACGAAAGTTCTAAGGGAAGCTATTGTAGTGAGACTAAGGAAGATACAATTGAAATGCTGGAAGGGACGGTAGAAGAATGGCTAGCCCAGAAGCCAACTAGCCTAGAAAACCCTCCCATAGGCACGGACCCAAAACCTGTCAAAAGGTTCAACCCTACAGAAACCCTTATTGATGATGGGATCTCCCACTTCAGAAAGTGTTTGGCCAATGTCAAAGATGCCGTTAGAAGGTTGACCCTGAAGGAAAAAAGGGATATGCTTGACAGTGATGAGGAATGTGACCCTGCTTTATTGAAAAAGCTCCTATGGCGAGATGATGAAGCCACCAGCAAATCTCCAAACCCTGGGAACGATAACTCCTGCTGCATGTTGACTCTGAAAAGACTGAAGTAAATTGTCAAGGCCTTGAGTGAGGAAGAAGAAACTGAGATCAGCCAGTTACTAAGTCAATGGGGAAGTCAGAATTCGGAAAGAGCCAAAAAGCCTGTAACCTGGGATCAGATTCGTAAGGCTGCCTATGCCTAAGGTGATGCTGTGAACCAAATCAATCAGTAGAGTTGGCCGTATGCTAGAAAAAGGCCCACCTTTAACCCTGAAAGAGCTGAAGGAATCTTCCAATAGGATTAATGACTCGGAGAAGTCTAACGTCTATGTGATGACTCGGTCTGGGCAGATGAGTGTGGAACAGCCTAAAGGTGACAAAAGAAATGTCAGCTCAGAACCGAAGACAGACAAAAGACCTTATAAGCCAGAAGCAGAAAAGCCAGACTCCGAGAAGGAAGACCCGGTGCTGACTCAGTTGAAGTGCACTCAAGCCAATATTTCCTTGTGGTCCCTGTTAACCTCCTCCTATCCTCATGATAGGCTAAAGTCGCAGGCCTACAAATTAAATACCAAGACTCGGCTACAAAACTGCAGCTAGGACAAGTCCAGGGTCGATCCACTGAAAAACGGTTATTTATTTGCACAATTGTCACTTGACAAGATTGGGGGTCTAAGATTGATTTTATTAAATTCCTAAGATGGGAATTAAAAACTAAGTTTTAAACAATTAAAGGAAAGCACTTTGGATCAATTATTTTCCCCGTCTATCATTCAAATATCATTGGTTAACTCTTTTCACTTTTACCCTATTCACTCGATCACGAGATTTATTTCAATCTCTATCTCTTCCTTTTATATTAGTTAATAGCAATGACACATTCACTAATAACCCTAATCAATACCTAAACCTAACTGACACAGTCTAGATTCACAATATTGATTGATTTCGTTTTAAGAGATTAAGATTGAGAACACGTTCTAATGTTATTTCAATTAGATACTTGTCTATTTTCTTCCCCTTCACAATTTACCATGACACATGCATAAACCATAAAGTTGCTACTTGCGAAACCCTAAATTGACACAATCTTAGGGAATTCTAGCAATGAATTAAGATCCAAGATTAAACAATTGGCCAAATTGAAAAACCCTAGAAATCAAATCAATCAATCAAAATAGAAGAAAATATGTATAGGATAAAATAGATGAAAATAAATTAACCTCAATTGAATTCAAGACGGTTTCAAAAATTGAATCCAAAGCAAAGAAATTAGTTCTCCATCAAAAGCTGTCAACTCTCTAGAAAAAAATAATAATAAAAAGTCTAACCTAAAACTATTGTCAAAAGAAGTATATATACTCCTCCAACCAATAAACCTAATACTAAATTAAAAAGGAAAAGTAAAAAGAAAATAAAAAGATTTCTTAAACTCACGCCAAGGAAGAGTCAATCGGCAAAGAAAAAAAAATAGAAAATAAAAAGTCAACATTGGATTCGTAGAACGACTCGTGATATTAAAATCACCCGTACAGATTTGGATCACGATTCGTGCAATTGAGCACTATTCGTGCTTTTTCTTGCCTTGCGTTGTTGTTTGCTTGGCTGATTTGAATTCCTTTTCTTTCCTTTTTACTTTGGTCACTCAAGTTTTCATATTTGCTGTTTGGCCCCTGAACTTTATATTTTCAGCTTACTCAGTTATCTACAATTGCAGTTTGGTCCTTCAAGTTTCCAGATTTCTGCACAACAGTCCTCAGCTTCAAGATTTTGACTTTGATTCCTTGAGAGCATTACATCCGAATATGAAATAAAACACTAAAATACCCTCAAATTACACTAAAATCTCACTAAATCCTCTCAATACATATTTCACTCAAATTACATCAAACCTATACTAAATACATGAAAATAAAGAATAATAGGGACGGAAACATAGGAAATAGATATTATAAATTATGTCATATCAAATACCCCCACGCTTAGACCATTACTCGTCCCTGAGTAATATCCTAAACTCCAATCTAACATCGGTCTAAAATAGATGCATGGAGGGTAAATGACTTCTAGTCTCCTCTAATCCGCCAACACAAGACAATGAAAAATAATAATCATCGGAGCAATTAGGAACTCCGTCTTCTTATAACACCAAGATATGAACAATGAAATTAATGACATTAGTTTGATACCAACTCCCATAATAAAATGGTATCCAAACTAAAGTCCACACAAATAAAAGCCAAGGGGAACTAAATATGTCCTATGCTTCCCCCACGCTTGGCTCACACTACATACACCCTCATAAAAAGAAATAATTGCTAAGGTTGCGACCCTTAAGCAAAAATTTACCTCGTGAAAAGCACCAATACCCCTTATATCACCAAGAAGAATTACGAGGATTTTCTATCCTAACGCCTCTAAACCAAACCTCCTACGCCAAGAATAAACAATCCTACCCGACGCTCCTATCCTCCCTTATGTCTCCAACTCCGATGATGTACAGGATGTCACAAATTTCAACTCCTCACCTTTTGCCTAAGCGCCCTTTCGGGTTTTCGCTTAGCCTCTCATTTTTTTTTTTTATTTATTTATATATATATATATATATATATATATATATATATATATATATATTCACAACACACCCTCTCTTTTTGCCTAAGTGCCCTCTCAGGTTTTCACTTAGCCTCTTTTTTTTTTTTCACTTCCTCACCTTTTGTCTAGGTGCCGTTTCTGATTTTCACCTAGCCTCTCTTTTCTTTTCTTTTTTTTTAAACAAAGAAATTACATATACAATATTCATCCTTCCCCCCACGCTTAAACTAGACATTACCCTCAATAGCAATAAATCATAAAAACAGGACAATAAAACATGGGGGAAAGGGCACCAAGAGAACTAAATAGGGGACATGGAGGCCCCACCATCATGGGCCTCATCAATGTAAGGGGGTTGAAAGAAATCTTTTCGAGTTACCTCTAAAAGATGATTCGGCTCTATGACATGCCTCCCCGTTGGAGACCATTTAAGCTTCCCCTTTTTCGTCTTCACTTCCTTTGCTTTCTTCTTCTCCCTTGGTGGCTCTCCTTTCTTCTTCTTATCCGGCTTCCATTTTGGAGACTCAACATCAACATTATCTACCTTGGCCCCATCCTTGATAACTTGCTCACTCAAATCCATGGCACAAACTTTGCGCATATTCTTGGGAAAAGTCTTATCACTAATCATATTAAAACTTAACACTTTCCCATCAAACTCCATAGTTAACGAGCCATTTTTCACATCAAGCTTGGTGTCAGAAGTGGACATAAATGGTCTCCCTAACAGAATGGGAGCCTCAGAATCAGTCTCCATATCAAGAATAAAGAAATCCGCCGGAAATACCAAATCACCAACCTTTACTTCCACATCTCTAACCACCCCCTTAGGGTATGCGTTCGATTTGTCTGCCAACTGAATTACCACCCTAGTGTCCTCCAATTTACCCAACTTAAGATCTTCAAACAATGCATTTGGCATCACATTAATTGAAGCTCCTAAATCGAGCATAGCATTATGAACATGACCACCCCCAAATGAAATAGGAACCACGAACATGCCCGGATCACTACACTTCTTGGGCATCTTTTTCTGATAAACCGCACTAACATGCTCAACCACTTTCACTTTTTTCTGACTCCTTTCCTTCTGATTTCTCTTCATAGTGCACAATTCCTTAAGAAACTTTGCATACCTCGAAACTGTCTGAAGAAGATCTAGAAACGGAATATTTACCTCGAGCCTCTTGAACGTGTCAAAGATAGCCTTGTCAGGCTCCGGCTTTCTGTCCTCCCTTAAAGCATACGAAAATGGGGGAACTGGCTCATCTACAGGAAATACAGGTGGAATATACTTCTCTTCAGGGGTTTTCTCTTCCACCTTCTTCTCCACCTCCAACTCTGGCTCAATACTCTTCTCGATCTTTTGTTCAGGCTCTATCAACACCATTTGTCCATTTACTTTCTTCTTCCATCTCACATATACTGCGCTAATATTCTGCTTCGGAGGTTGCTCGGTCTTTGCTGCCTCTCTAGCCTCTATTTTTACCACAACCTCTGCAATCTGACTCACTTGCCTCTCCAAATTACTAATGCTCGATTCAGTCTTCTGCTGGAACTGTTGGAAATTCCCATTGATAGTAGACATGCTCTGCGCTAGTGATCTAACCATGTCCTCTGTAGACTGTCCTTGCGGCTGCTGCTGTCCAATAGGTGCTCTGTACTGATTAAATTGGTTGCCCTGAAACTGCTGATCCTGCTGATTATTGAACGGCTGTCCCCCGAAACCTTGTTGACCATGAACCAACGTTTTCAACAAACTTTTCACATCCTCCATCTCAGCCTTCAATTCACTCGTTGTATCACCCGATCCCGCTGCACTGACTTGTCTAATACTAGACCTCCTTCCGTGCGTCCTTGTGCTCTTGGCCAACTCTTCTATCAACTGCTCTGCATCCCTGGTAGTTTTATTCAGAATACTACCTCCACAAGCAGAATCCACCCACCTTTTATCTTGCACAGTTAGTCCTCCATAAAAATATACAATGAGCTGCTCATCATCAAAGCCATGGTACGGACAACTTCTGCAAAGCTTGTAAAACCGGTTGTGATAATCATATAATGATTCATCAGACCGCTGCTCCATGTTGCTGATATCTCTGTTCATAACATTAATTTGGTTTGGAGGGAAAAACTCATCAAGGAACACCTCCTTTAACTGCTGCCAAGAAGTAATGCTATTGGGTGGCAAGTGATAATACCACGCATTCGCGTTATCCTTCAGAGTAAAGGAAAACGCCCTCAACAATAATTGCTCAAGAGGAAGTGCAGCAGGCTTCATGCTCTTGTATATTTTCACAAACTGGGCTATGTGCTAATTCCGATTCTCCCCTGGTATCCCATTAAATGGGGCAACTGGTTCAGCAACCCCGACTTCAACTCAAAAGTGACCCCAACCGGAAAATCAGGAAATAGCACTGCTTGTGGTTGCTCATTCCAGTTCGGAGCAATCTTTTGCCTCAATGTTCGAAGTGGGGGGTTGTTATTGCCTCTTCCATTACCCCCATTGTTCACAACCTCCGGATCGTTATCACCCATGCCGTTATTATTATTCATCTCATTCCGCTGCAAATTTCTCCTGCACCTGAAATATCTTTCGATTTTCGAAACAAATGGACTAGCAAGTTGATTAGCAGAACGGGTATGGACCATAAAAGGTTCCACACCACAAGATGACAATAATAGTAAAGCTCAATTAAACAGGAAACAAGAAAAAGAAAAAGAAATAGATTAAGAAAAGAATAAGAGTGCAAACAAATAAACACCGTTCCCCGGCAACGGCGCCAAAATTTGATAGGCTAAAGTCGCACGCCTACAAATTAAATACCAAGACTCGGCTACAAAACTGCAGCTAGGACAAGTCCAGGGTCGATCCACTGAAGAACGGTTATTTATTTGCACAATTGTCACTTGACAAGATTGGGGGTCTAAGATTGATTTTATTAAATTCCTAAGACGGGAATTAAAAACTAAGTTTTAAACAATTAAAGGAAAGCACTTTGGATCAATTATTTTCCCCGTCTATCATTCAAATATCATTGGTTAACTCTTTTCACTTTTACCCTATTCACTCGATCACGAGATTTATTTCAATCTCTATCTCTTCCTTTTATATTAGTTAATAGCAATGACACATTCACTAATAACCCTAATCAATACCTAAACCTAACTGACACAGTCTAGATTCACAATATTGATTGATTTCGTTTTAAGAGATTAAGATCGAGAACACGTTCTAATGTTATTTCAATTAGATACTTGTCTATTTTCTTCCCCTTCACAATTTACCATGACACATGCATAAACCATAAAGTTGCTACTTGCGAAACCCTAAATTGACACAATCTTAGGGAATTCTAGCAATGAATTAAGATCCAAGATTAAACAATTGGCCAAATTGAAAAACCCTAGAAATCAAATCAATCAAAACAGAAGAAAATATGAATAGGATAAAATAGATGAAAAGAAATTAACCTCAATTGAATTCAAGACGGTTCCAAAAATTGAATCCAAAGCAAAGAAATTAGTTCTCCATCAAAAGCTGTCAACTCTCTAGGAAAAAATAATAATAAAATGTCTAACCTAAAACTATTGTCAAAAGAAGTATATATACTCCTCCAACCAATAAACCTAATACTAAATTAAAAAGGAAAAGTAAAAAGAAAATAAAAAGCTTTCATAAACTCACGCCAAGGAAGAGTCAATCGGCAAAGAAAAAAAAATAGAAAATAAAAAGTCAACATTGGATTCGTAGAACGACTCGTGATATTAAAATCACCCGTACAGATATGGATCACGATTCGTGCAATTGAGCACTATTCGTGCTTTTGCTTGCCTTGCGTTGTTGTTTGCTTGGTTGATTTGAATTCCTTTTCTTTCCTTTTTACTTTGGTCACTCAAGTTTTCATATTTGCTGTTTGGCCCCTGAACTTTATATTTTCAGCTTACTCCCCAGTTATCTACAATTGCAGTTTGGTCCTTCAAGTTTCCAGATTTCTGCACAACAGTCCTCAGCTTCAAGATTTTGACTTTGATTCCTTGAGAGCATTACATCCGAATATGAAATAAAACACTAAAATACCCTCAAATTACACTAAAGTCTCACTAAATCCTCTCAATACATATTTCACTCAAATTACATCAAACCTATACTAAATACATGAAAATAAAGAATAATAGGGACGGAAACATAAGAAATAGATAGTATAAATTATGTCATATCACCTCACAAGCTGAAGTTAGAAGAAAGTTTGGCCAAGACCATGGTGCCCATAGATGTCACCCAGATGAGGTCATCCAGATGATCGAAAACATTCACTATGGTAACATCATCACTTTCACTGACCTAGACTTGCCAAAATATGGAGCAAATCATAATGAGCCACTTTACATCACTGTCCAGTTGGAAGAGCGCCGGTTACCAAGGGTGTTAGTCGACGGAGGGTCTGCAATGAATGTCCTGCCAGCGAAAATGATGGATTTGTTGGATTTGAAGCCTACAGATTTGAAACCTTCCAGACAAACTATTAAGGCCTATGATTCCACTGCTCGGTCAGTTTTGGAGATTGCGACCCTAAGATTGTGGTTCGGAAAGAAAGTCATGGATGTAGACTTCCAAGTGATAGACATCCCCATTTCAATTACCGCCTTGCTGGGAAGACCCTGGATCCATCAGATAAACAGAGTAGCCTCTACCCTGCACCAATGTGTCAAGTTCTAATCCGATGATGGAGCTATCACTACTATTTACGGGGACAGTGTTACTGTCGAAGGGACCAACACCAGAGGTATTCCGATACTGGAAATTAAACATGATGATGAAGGGCTTGCCCTAACCGGCTTCTCTGTGGCCACCTCTAAGGTGCAAGTATGCTATGTGGACCTCACTACTGTAAGTACCCAAATCTGGCTCATGCCGTCCGATTAAGTTTCCCGGCAATTCCCCGGACTTTCCTAAAGTTCAGGGGCAATTTGGGAACTTTTCCAAACCTTCCGAGGGGTGAAGGACTTGTTAGGAATTAAAATTCCACGTAGTCCCTCACTGGAAAAGAGCTTCTAGAAGGCCACCGTGCATGGTTCTAGAAATAGGCTGAGTCACTAATGGATAAGACCGCACGACTTCATTAGCCAAGGGTTACAGCCGCACGGCTTCATTAGCCAATCCCAAACTGCCTATAAATAGAGGCCTCCTCTATTCATTTTGAAAGGGAATTTTGAGCACTGTTACTCTGCCAAAATACAAACACAAAATTCCAAAAAGCTGAGAGCTCCCAAAACCACCTCCCTCCTCTCCAAAACCCCTCCAAAGTTGCTCCTTCCTTAGGAACTCTGCAAGGGAGATAGAGGAACACCACCATTGGTAACCTCTCCTCCTCTTCTCTTTAAAATATACTTATCATACTTGCTATATTGATCTTTGCTATTTATATTGCTATCTACTTGCTTTATATTGGATTTGTTGCTATAAAAATCAAGTCTTTATTCATATAGATCATAATACCCCTATTTCCCTTATCACATGGGATCCATGGAGGATCCATCCCAAGGATGAACAATAAGACCTCAAATGGCTTGTTCTAGGGTGGATCTCTCACATGGTGATGTGAAAATATCATCTTTTGCATATAAAAATGTCATCTTTTTCATTAAAAATGTCATCTTTATTCATGAATGTCATCCCCCTTCCCATAGACCTTGCTTCCAAGGATTGTACACCTAAATGGTTCTTAAAGGACATAGGAAAGCCATAAAGGTCCTCCCTTTACCATTCCTAGTCTTAGCTTGCATCATGTTCATTACATATGTTAGCATAAAAATGTCATCTTTACTTTAAAATGCATTCCCCATGTCCCTCATGGTTGGATCCCTCTCCAAGGATTGCCTAGTGACCTTCTTAAGGCACAAAAAGGCATAGGATGAGTATAAAGATCCAATCTTTATACCCCTCCCTTAGTCCCCTTTGGTACTTGAAGCATCTCTTGGAGTGTAATGGTGTAAAGGTCCCATCTTTACATCATTTCCTCCACATAAAGATGCCATAGCCGGAAATCCCTTTAGAAAAGGATGAACTTGAGCCCCTACATCTCCAATCATCATTGAGACGAGCATAAATGTCCCAACAAAGCTCAAATCATCTCAAGATATAGGATTGATGGGCAAAGGTCCTTCCTGTCTAAAGAGTCTCATCCTTGGACTATAAAAAGAGGTGTCCCTATCTTGATCACATGTGACCCAAGGCCTCATAATGATGATCATAAGTCCAAGATGAGAACGGGATCAAAGTCCCGAACACATCAAAATCCAAGGAATCCCGAGCGATAACCAACTCATGGTTTATACGTCCGGAAGACCACTTGGCACATTCCCTCCTTTATCAAAACACATCCCACACACGAAAACACAAAGGCAAGCATGAAAGTCGGATCTTGGAAGACTTGCTTCGGCAAGGCTCCTTGGGTGAACGACGATCCGTTCTTCCCAAGGGGTAACTTAACCTCCGGACCCAAATCCTTTTTTTCAAAGTTTTGAGGAAATCAAAATGGCGTGGCGACTCCGTTTTTCAATTTAAACCGGATGTCTTCAAACCGATGTGAGGCGGTGACCCCCTTACACGAGAAAGCGGTTCCAATACAAAAAATTAATATAAAGCCGCGATCTTGGGCACCACATTCACAGTTTGGCGACTCCGCTGGGGAGGAAAACAAAAAAAGCTTTCATTCTCAAACAAAAAAGCAATGATACTTGGTATATAGGTGGAAACCATTAAATTTCCCATTATCCCCTCCTAACACGATTCTGGGATAAACTATTGTCTAACAATGCCACATACCGGTATCTCTTTTCGAAAAAAAAAGAAAAGCTTTTTGAGTGGGTTAGCCTTCCGTCGCGGATCCGATTCTCATGCTTGCCTTCTTTTTCTTGCATTGCATTGCATTGCATGCATTGTTGGTTCTTGGGAATTGTGCACATTCTGAATATTGAACAGGGAGCATTCTGGAGATGAAAAGGTGCCAAAAAGGCCGGGGAAACAACCTGCAAATGAAAGAAATTGGAACCTGGAAAATTGATTGATGCAGCCGTACGGCTTGATTCTCCTTGAATCCTAGCCGGGCGGCTTCATTGGCAATTCCACCAGGACAAAAATCTGAGGTTAATCTAGCAGCCTTGGCAGCTTGGGGCTATTCAGTTCCAAGACTGATTGGGCTCCAGAAAATTTACGTGCTTACTTGCTGCATTTCCCCCGTCCCGAAAAATCATTCCTTTAAAACACATTTCTGAAAATTTCTGTTTTAACTCAAAAAGGAATATTTTTAGGAGGCCGCATACTACGCGCACCTTATATATCCTGTACACTTTGCACGCACATCCCTTTAACCCGGGGTGGTTGTTCAGCTGCAGTCACGGACAGTATTACGATACTCCCGGGCGCGCACGGAATCACCCCAAACTCCCCATGGCAGCCAGTGTCGACCAATGCACAGTCCGTGTCACATTTTAAAACCGTGACTTTTGGTTGGTTTTTGGTTTAGACCGTGTCATATAGCCCAGTTGCATACCCCCTAAAAGGTCAAACCTTAGCCCATGACGGAAGTCGAGATCCTTCGCGCAAGTGAAACTCTGCCGAAATTCCGCCAAGGAAAATTGGCAGAATATTGACTCCGGCATTGACTTTGACTTTGACCCACACGGGATACGTAAGAGTCGAGCCCGAGTCCGTACCAAAAATCAAAAGATCTTTCGCGCAAGCGGAGCTCTGCAAAAATTCAGACAAGAAAAAATTGGCAAGATCTTAAACTGACATTGACTTGGACTTTGACTCGCACAACGTATGCAACAAAGTTCAATGTGACGCTGTGTCATCCGACTTTTACCGTCCGACCCATGCCTATTATTTTCTTGGACAATGCCAAAAATTCAAAACGTCAATCGCGCAAGCGAAACTCTGCCGAAATTCCGTTAAGTCTGAAAGACGAGACTTTCCCGGCATTGCCTTGACTATAATCCGCATCGCTCGTGCGTTAAAAGTTCCCATGACCCACTAGACCCATTAGGAGCATTCTTCTCTCTCGGTCGATGGGATCTGCGTGCCCTATAGGACCCTCGCTCGGGGCTGTCCACCCTGGGAGGTCGAAATACAGGTGAAATACGAGGGGCTTATAGACGTAGTGATGGAACCCACTGATCCAGGATCTAGAGTAGTTGCGAAAAAAGAAGGGCAACCCCTTTTCCAACCAAATAGAAATTAATAAAAGACACCGTTTTAAGTAAACTAAAAGATTCTTAATTTGCATATTGCTTGAGCCTTCAGCCTAAACACCTACCCCAGAGTCTAAACTTCCCTATCCCTTTCCCGCAGTGAGAAAGAATCAGGTGAGAATACCAGGTCAGCAGTGTGTCGGTGCAAGGGTCTCAGATAATCCGCTAAAATCGTCAGTCTCAACATTCCAGTGTCAAGAATGGCCAATGTGGTGATTAACAATGGTGATAATCAAATACTTGGGGGGGTCATTCCAGCTCCACCCAGACCCCACATCTGGTATGATGTGTGTGATTGTGACGGCTGCTTGGAAGATGCTTATCAAGATTGGATTAACGAGGATGCTCCCTCAAGAAAGAAGAAGAAGAGGAAGTCCATGCAACAGAAATTGAAGGAAAGGTACGAAGCAGGAGACAAGAGTGTGGGAACCCTAGGAGAGCCCTCTGGCAAATTCGACTATTATGTCAGTTACGCCAAGGAGCCCACCAAGGAACCGGTCAGCCAAAACAAAGTCCAGCCTGACACTCCGTCGTCACTGATCCTCTTGAGGCAGAGAACTCTGAGTTTGTTGCCATTGTGAAGTTCAACGAAAGGCTAGCAGATTTGGAAGCAGAATATAAGACTCCCATAGAATACATGGTTAACCAAGACAGAATCAAAGTCTCTCCCGAAGAAGACTTCATCACCATCATCCAGGCCAACCCTCCTGTTGTCTACACTGACAAGGTTGTGATATCAAAGATCGGTAGAGAGAAGATGACTTATCAGCAATGTATTGACAAGATGAGCCAGACCCTCCAGTCAATGAGTTTGGTTGTCATGGACGAGCTCGCTGAGAAATTGCATCAGGCTTCTCTGGATCCCCACACCATCTTTCCAAGGTACCGGCCTACAAATGATTTCCGACAACTTTTCGATCAGTTTGAAGTTTCCAGCTTTTTGAAGAACGTCGACAAGACTGCTACTCCCCAAGGAAACAGTTGGAAAGAGTAAACCCCAGTCCAACCCGTGTCAAACACTTCGAGTCAATAAGTAGTGTAGGGTCCAGAGTCATGCGAGTCAGGAGTCTTTGAATTCCAGTCCTCCGAGTCATCCGAAGGCCTCACGCCTGAGGATTATGAATATGTAGCCAATGTCATCTTTCCTTTTGCTTTGAATGAAATGACAGATCTTTCTGAGTATCCCCTTATTGCCAACTTAACAAATGATAAATTAACTAATAACTTAACAACAGTTAATAATGAATCATTTGAACAAGATGCAAACACACTAAACGAACAATACATTAAAGAAATCTTTAAGCAGGTTACAGACAAAGAGGAAAACCGAGCCCAAGCTGCCGAGGAGGTTTTGACAAGTGTTAACTTGGGTACTGTTGAGGAACCTAAAGAGACACAGATTGGGAACTTCTTCCAGGGGGTTGAACGGGACAGACTAGTCAATCTGCTCAGAGAATACATGGACGTGTTTGCATGGTCATATAGGGATATGCCGGGGCTAGATAGTTCGATTGTGGAGCATAGAATCCCTCTAGCACCAGATGCCAAGCCAGTAAAGCAGAAACTGAGAAAAATCAAGCCAGAGTGGTCTCTACAGCTCAAAGAAGAGATTGAGAAGCTACTGCGGGTAGGATTCATCAGGGTCATTGAATATCCGACATGGCTATCCAACATCGTGACTGTGACTAAGGCCAATGGTAAGGTGCGCTGCTGTGTAGATTTCCGGGATCTGAACAAGGCCAGCCCCAAAGACTACTATCTCTTGCCAAACATAGACATTCTGGTGGACGCCACTGCTAACTACGAAGTCAAATCCTTCGTTGATGGCTTTGCTGGCTACAACCAGATCAAGATGGCCGAGGAGGACCAAGAAAAGACAGCCTTCACCACACCGTGGGGAACGTACTGCTATACGATGATGCCTTTTGGGCTTAAAAATTCTGGGGCTATATATCAGAGGGCAGCAACTGCACTCTTTCACGATATGATCCACAAGGAAATTGAGGTCTATGTCGATGACATGATAATCCATTCCAAAGGCGAGGATGGACATCACTTTGTCGACTTGCGAAAGTTCTTTGAGAGGTTGAGACAGCATTCCATGAGACTGAACCCTGCCAAATGCACCTTTGGAGTGACAAGGGGAAAAATGCTTGGGTATATGGTCACGGAACGAGGTATTGAAGTCATTCCTCGAAAGATCAAGGCCATTAAGGACATGAGGCCACCTCAAACCCAGACAGAGGTCAAAAGCTTTATGGGCAAATTACAGTACATCAGCCGTTTTGTCAACCAACTGATTACCATGTGCGAGCCCATCTTCAAGCTCATGAGGAAGAATGCAGACACAGAATGGACTGAAGAATGCCAGGATGACTTTGACCAAATCAAGGCGTACCTAGTATATCCTCCGATGTTATGCCCCCCATATAGACAGAACCTCTTCTGCTCTATCTCACTGTCACTGATACGGCAGTTGGGGCTATGCTTGCTCAGGAGAAGAAAGACTCTCGAGTAGAAAATGCCATTTACTTTGTCAGTCGAAAGTTGCAGGGGAGTGAGCTCAATTACTCAGCATGCTAATAGACTTGTGCAGGACTAGTCTGGATAGTCGGTAAGCTGAAGCATTACATGCAAGCCCACTCTGTGAACTTGGTCTCAAAAATGGACCCCATCAAGTACATCTTCGATAAGCCTTCCCTTTCGATGTGTCTAGCAAAGTGGTCATTCTTCTTAGCTGAGTATGACATCAACTATGTGACGAGAAAGGCCATCAAGGGTCAAGCATTGTCAGACCATCTGGCAAACTTCCCTAGCAATGAGGACCACGGGCCTGAACCCCAATTCCCAGATGAAGGAGTCTTTGTAGTTGAGCCTAAGAACCGATGGCAACTTTTCTTTGATGGAGCTGCTAAGAAGAGAGGAAATGGCATAGGAATGCTACTGGTCGATCCAAAAGACAAGCACACGCCAATAGCCATTAAGTTGAACTTCCCTACCACGAACAATGTCGCCGAGTATGAAGCTTGCATTGCTGGTTTAGAAGCTGCCTTAGAAAGGAATATCAAGGAGCTCGAGGTCTATGGAGACTCAGCCCTGATCAACCAGGTCTCCAACAAGTGGAAGACTGTGGATCCTAACCTTCAGAGGTATCATGCCTACATGGAAGAGTTGACTGAGCAGTTCAGAGAAGTGACTTTCCATTACATGCCGAGGGATAAGAACAGATTCGCAGATGCCTTAGCCACTCTAGCCTCATTGGTAGAGATCACCGAGGGAAAGGCCATAAAACCCTTCAGAGTGGGTAGAAGAGAAGCCCCGGCTTTCAGTTGTGAAATAGACTTGGGACTCGAGCCTGTTAAAGAACCCTGGTACAGTCAGATTTACCAGTTCCTCAAAGATGGGGAATCAGCTTTCAGAGATGAAGAAGGTAGACCAAAGGAAGGTATCAAAGCCAAGAGCTTGCAAGCCCTGAAACAGTTGGCCTCCCACTACGTCATTCTAGGGGGCAACCTGTACAAGAAACGGTACCAAGGACCACTCCTCCTGTGTGTCACCCAAGAAAGGGCAGAGAGTTAATGACCGAAGTCCACAATGGTCCCTCCGGTCCTCATATGAATGCCAGAGCATTAATGCAAGTGATCCTCAGAATGGGCTACTACTGGATTTCCATGGAAATAGACTATGTCCAGCATGTCCAACAGTGCTACAAATGCCAACGGTTTGCCAACCTCAACCATCTCCCGCCTCATGACCTGTATTGCATGACGACTCCTTGGCCGTTTGCAACTTGGGGTATCGACGTGATAGGGAAGATAGCCTCGGCAGGAAGAAATGGGCATGAATTTGTACTAGTGGCAGTCGACTACTTCACAAAGTGGGTAGAGGCCAAGTCCTACAAGGTCCTCACTTCCAGAAAGGTGGCCCAGTTTGTCAAAGAAAACATTATGTGCAGATATGGGGTGCCCAATGTGGTCATTTTAGATAACGGGTCGGACTTTGAAGGGGACTGCGATAGATTGCTGTCAGAATTCAGAATCACTCGCCACAAATCGTCCCCGTACAGACCTCAGACCAATGGAGCCGTAGAAGCTTCCAATAAGACTAGGGATGGCAACGGGGCGGGTTCGGGACGGGTTTTTCATTTCCCAAACCCGCCCCTATAGTCATCTACCCTTTCCCGAACCCGCCCCGCCCCGGTAATTGGACTACCCGAACCCGCCCCGCCCCGCCCCGAAAGTTGCATCAGCCAACAAACACAGAAACAAAACAGTTTGAACAAATTTAGAAAATGAAAGGTCATCACTCATCAGTCAGCACTTGGAATTTCAGAGCACTTGGAATCACATAAGAAACAATTATTGAAGCTGAATACAGGAAAAAATACATACACATAATAAATTTTACAAATTAAACAGAAATTAGGGGATAGGAACTTAGGAAGGAATCAAATGATCTATAAAAGGTTTCGCATAAACAGGAATTAGGGGATAGGAAGGAAGTGAAGTACCTGCGTAGTGCGAGTGCGAGCTGCGATGGCGATAGAGATTACAGAGGCTTAGAGGCGATAGCGATGGAGATGGCTCACGGTCACGGCTGCGGGGAAGGACGACGCTGCGGCGCAAACTGGGAAGTAGGAGGGAAGAGGAAAGGAATTGGGAGAGAATGAGGCGATGGAATTTGGAAATGAACGGGGAGGAAGTGCCGTGCCCTAACCCTAAGCCGCATACAGACTACGAGTCTGTCTAAATGAGTAATGGCCAATGAGCTTATTAGAGCAGCAGGGGTATTTCAGTAATTTCATACTTAATCGGGGCGGGTTCGGGGCGGGGCGGGGGTAAACCCGAACCCTAGAAAAACCCGTCGGGTTTTCAAAATTGGATCCCAAACCCGGCCTATTAGGGTCGGGTCTTTTCGGGTTCGGGGCGGGTTCGGATTTTTTGCCATCCCTAAATAAGACGCTCGAGCGGATTATCCGGAAAATGGCCACCCGCGGTCGTGACTGGCCTGAGAAGCTGCATCTGGCACTCTGGGGCTACAGGACATCTGTTGATGAATGTGTTTCTACACACCCATTTTACATGTTTACGAACTTATTTTATGCTCAAAATCCCAGGTTTTATGTTGTTTTAATGTGGTTGTTGAGTATTTTATGAGTACAGGGTAAAGAGATGATTAAGTGTGAGTTTTGTCAATAAAAAGTGCAAGAAATCAAGTTGGAGTGGAGCGGAGCAGGAAAATAGTGAAACAGATTCGAACTCCAGAAACTGCACACCAGCACGGTCGCGCTCATATCCAGAGCGGCCGCGCTCAAGAGGGAAAATTCAAGCCAAACTTTCTGCCATCTAGCGCGGTCGCGCTCATCTCCAGAGCGGCCGCGCTGAGCCCGTCTTCAGCAGCAGTTTTTCAGCCATTAATGAAGGGCGTTCTCGACTTTTCTCACGTTTTTGTCTATGGATTTCGCCCTAGTATATATACTTTAGAAGCACACTTTTGAGGGACACCTTTTTGATATATCTTTTGTTTTAGTTTTTGAGTTTTCATAGAAGGATTCTTCGTTCTTCAAAGATTCGTCAGGTTTTGATGTTTTCTTATTGTTTGATTATTGCTAGTTTTATTATGTCTCGTAGTAGCTAAATCGTTTAGATTTGCGGATTGGTGGTAACAATTACTGAATCTTTATGCTATAGATTTAATTCTTCCAATTAGATCTCTTTCTAGTTCTTCAAAGTATTAATCTTTAAAATTTTTAAGGTTTCTATTTCATGTTAATATGACTTTGGCCTTTTAATTATTTGGGTATCGATTGCGCCATTGAATTGGGGATTGATATAATTGAACATTGTTTTGAAGATTAGATCTAATTGAGGTCGTTATAGAAATCAAAAGGGTTTAGATTCCTATATTTTAAGGTGCTGAATAATTGTTTGATTGTTGTGAGGCCGTAATAGAAAACGCAGCTTGATAACAATTAAAAGGGTTGCAATCCGGGTACCACACCGTCCCAATCCTTACTTGTGTGAATGAATCCTAGATTGAGATTAATGTTTTTAGCAATAAAAATAGCATAGAGTGAAAGTAATTGTGAATCCAATTCGTGAATCTCCGTTGTCGATCTGAGTTAATTCTTTACTTTTAAATTGCTTCATTAGCGTTAATCTTTTGCTTTCTTTTTAGAATTACTTTTCTGTTTTCAATCAAAAATCTTTGGGTACTATATTCACTGCTTTTATTTTATTTGTTTACCAACGAGTCTCTGTGGTTCGACCCCTGCTCATGCATACTGCTACACCGGTAGTGAGTACACTTGCTCGGTTTTTATTACTAGAGGAATTTATCTCCATCAAGTTTTTGGCGCCGTTGCCGGGGACTTGTTGCAAGTAAACAAGTAGGTTAGGTAGTGAATGCAAGGTCGTCGTTCTTTATAGCCTACATTGGTGCCATTGAACGACAACATAAACAAACGTAATAAAGCTAAAGACACTAAGCTTCTTGAGGAAGTATTTGAGGGCGATCCCCTCTTTAATCCCCTTTTCTCAGATTCGGACACCGAATCAGAACCCTCCACCACCGGGGTAGAGGAAGAGAAAGCCGAGATGGCAGAACCACCGGCAAAAACGATGAATGATTACCTTAGACCTAGGGTAGACACTTCTACCTCATGCATAGTGCTGTCCAAAGCCGCAAAGAATCTAGAGGTCAAAGGTCAGTATTTTGCTATGTTACCTAGTTTTCAGGGGCTACCAGGCGAGGATGCCTTGACTTTCTTGAAAGAATACATTATGATGGTAGCCCAGTTTTTATTAAGAGCGGGAGTGACTGAAGAGCAGATTAGGCTTAAGTGCTTCCCTTACACTCTAAAAGGGGTAGCAAAAACTTGGTTAATGATGCTTCCATCCCAAAGCATCAGCACATGGACTGAGATGCAAGATATTTTTCTCAGGAGGTACTACCCACATCATCTGCAGGCTAATTTTAGGCAGAAACTGATGACTTTCACACAAGATGTGGGAGAACCCCTCCATGAAGCTTGTGAGAGATTTAATATGATTCTTATTCAATGTCCTCTGCATAATTTCACTTTACCCTCTTTGAATCAAGCTTTCTATGATGGCTTGAATGATTCCACTCAGTCTGTTGTGGACAATGCAGCAGGAGGCTCTATAGGAGCCAAGACTCCTGAGGAGACTAAGGCCTTATTTGAGATGTTGAGTGCTAATTCTCAACAAAAGAGCTCTAGGGGTAAAACAAGGGGGGTATTGGATTTGACTGATACTGATAATCTTTCCAAGCATATTGCAGTCTTAAGTAGTAAGTTTGACAAGTTGACTGCTCAAAGCACCTCTTCTAGTGCCAATGTGGTAAATGATTTATGTGCTTACTGTGGTATAAATTCTCATTCTACTAATATGTGTCCAAGTAGTATGCAGTTTGGTTTTGATCCTGAACAAGTAAATGCTATGTACGGGTATCCCCTAAGGCCTCCACAGAACAATCCCTACAGCAATAATTATAATCCAGGGTGGAGGAATCATCCTAATTTCTCATGGGGAGGTAATCAGAATCCACAAAATAAACCTCTCCATCCTCCACCTCCACAAGGAGGACTTGAAAGAAAGAAGGAGCCTTGGGAGGAGGCAATAGAGCAGTTGAGAGCTGAACAGCAGCAGGCAGCAAAGAATCATGAAGCTGCAATGAAGAAAGTGGAGACCCAAATAGGGCAGATGGCCGAAGCCTTTCAAGCCTTACAAGGTCACAATTCAGGGACCTTCCCGAGTCAAGGTCACCAAGCAAAGGCCATTACCACACTCCGGAATGGTAAACAGGTAGGTAGCGAGGTAACTTCTTCTTCATCTTCTGTTCCACCTCCTGTTGTTGAAATTGTTAATGAGGACAGAGGTACTAATGAATTGGGGGAGAAATTTAAAGTTGACTCTCCAACCCCCAATCCACATGTACCGGCAGTACCGTTTCCTGGAAGATTTATGAGGAATAAAATGGATCAACAAATGTCGGAGTTGATGGACATGTTCTCTAAAGTGAACATCAATCTCCCTTTGCTGAATGTGATAAAAAATGTTTCGGCTTATGCCAAGTTTTTCAAAGAAATTAATTCCAAGAAACCAAAGTATGGCAAGGATGAGAAGGTTATCATGGGAGAGAATGCTAGTGCAGTGGTACAACAAAACCTCCCACCCAAATAAAAGGACCCCGGAAGTTTTATAATTTCTATCAATATGGGGAACTCGAGTAAGGTGAAGGCCATGTTGGACCTCGGCGCTAGTATTAATTTGTTACCTCATTATATGTATCTTGAGATGGGTTTGCCTGAATTGAAACCTACATCCATGGCTCTCCAACTTGCTGATCGATCTATTAAAAGACTGTTGGGGATTGTGGAAGATGTTTTGGTTCAGGTGGACTCATTAATCATACCTGTGGATTTTGTTGTGCTTGAGATGGCCAATAGTGAGTGTAGTCGTCGTGATTCCCCAATTCTACTTGGGCGTCCATTCATGGCGACGACAAACACTATTATTAATGTTGGCAATGGAACTCTTTCCATGACTGTGGCCAACGAGAAAATTGAAATTTCTGTGTATGATATTATGCAAAATCCAATGGACAATGGGAATTCTTGTAACTTTGTGGATAGAATAGATGACTGTGTACAGGAATATTTGTGGCACGATAGAGAGTGTGATGAACTTGAGATGTTGTTGAATGGCAGTGAGAAAACTAAGGATAATGCGGGTTCCGAAGTAATGGCCATTGAAAACAAGGCCGAGGGACATTATCATGTTAATGTTGAAAACTCTCTACTAGGGTGCGCGAGCGCGCTCTGAGGTAGGGCGGCCGCGCTTAATTAATGAAAAAAGGGCAAAACTTTCTGCCAGGGTGCGCGGGCGCGCTCTGAGGTAGGGCGGCCGCGCTGAATTAATGAAAAAAAAAAGGCATCAGTCTCTGCCATCCAGCGCGGTCGTGCTTGTTGGGAGGGCGGCCGCGCTCTAGCGAAAATTCCGGGCATTTTTTTTGAATAAACCTAATCAGATCCTAAACCCCCCTCCTCATAATACACAAGATGCCGCCCCCCCTTTCTCTCTCTCCAAAATTTTCGAACCCTAAGCCCTCTCTCTCTAAAATCCTTCACCCAAAGCTCAAATATTTTCACTTCTAACTCCTAAAATTACCCTACCCATCCTCTATTCTCAATCCAAAGCTTGATTCCAACACCTAATAGCCATTAAATCCAGAGAAAGAGAGAAATTTTGAAAGTTGAAGAAAGGGGTTTTTAGAGTGCAATCTGGTTGAATTAGGTGGGGTAGAACTCGAGTTGAAGGTGGTGTTGTGGGTGTTAGTTTCGCAGAGGCAAGGTGTTGGTTTACCGACCATCTTCCCAAAATCCGGCAAGATTTTCCGGCAGCTCCGGCGAAATTTTCTGGCAACCCTTGAATAGGGGTAAGATCTTTGAATTTTAAGAGTATTTTCCTGCTTCTTAGTGTGATAAAATGTCTACCTCTGCTCCCAAGCATAAAAGGGGAACCAAAAACCCCCCGGTAAGACCTAGACCCTTGTATGATGACAGTAAATTTGTGAGTATTGAAGCTGAGAAATTTTTTAACACTTATGCTGCCCAGAGTTTCAATGTTGAAAAGGGTGTAGATATAACCAACATGGGATTAGATGAGATTGTAGAGAGGTGTGGTTGGCAGAATCTGTTGATTGCCCCGTTTGAAGGAGGGAGTAGCGAGCTATTCCGCGAATGTCTTTTCTCGAAAAGGGGAAAGAGACATATCTTATGTGCGGGGTAGAGAGGTGGGGTACACTCAGGATAGAATTGTGGCTTATTACAACCTCCCCAGGCATGTGCATGCCAACACCTGCTCATTTTTGAACCTTGAGAAAGAGATGATGTATAATCCTAAAGGCAACCTTCATTTGATTGCCGACACATTCGGAGCTTTTCCTATTGACCTGACATTGGAAAAAGGAGTATTAATTGCCTCCAAACTTCTTCCCCCATGGATGAAGTATCTGCACAGGATTATTTGAGAGAGAGTTCTCCCTTCTTCTAGACCTCACGAGGTTGGGTGGCATCGAGCCGCTTTGATGCATGTGATCTTGACTGGGCAAGATATTGACACCGTCACAATTATCGCCCATGAGATCAATCGGACTTATCAGCAAATGGGAAAAAATAGCTACAATTACCCATTGATGATTACGGGGTTGATGGGGCTCCAGGGAGTTGATTTTACCAATATCCCTAGGGATATAGGGTTGGAGCCTACCATTACTGAGAGAAAGATAAGGGACAAGAGCCACCCCAAAGGGGTGAATGTGATTGAGCCAGAGATTGAGCCGGAGGAAGAGGAACAAGAAGAGGAGGAGGATGTTGTCAGAGATTGGAGAGTGGACCCAGCCAAGGGGATGTACTTTCTGTCGCAGCAGATAGAGGTGATGGAACTGAGGTTTGATCAGAGATTCACTAATTTGGAGCAGAGACAGACTGCGACCGATGATAGGGTAAGGGCGGAGATAGAGACAGCCAAGCATGGCGGGCCCAGCAGGATAGTAGGTGGAACCAACTCTTTAGTCGGTTGCCCCCTACTGGTTATACATGGCCGCAGTACCCGCCGCAGCAGCAATTCCCCGGTGGCACATCCAGCCAAGGAGATCCATGGGATCATCATTTCCCCCATCCGCCACCATGATCGGTTGAGGTATCCCTAACCCGAGTTTGATAGTTAATTGCATTGGGGACAATGCAATCTTTTAGTTTGTGGGTGGGGGGTATTTGTGTTATTATTCTGTTTATCACCATGTTAGTCTAGGTTTTTCTCTGTTTTTAGTAAAAATTAAAAAAAAAATTGTTCTCTTTATTTTGGGATATGTTGGCCTGTGTCTATGATGATTGAGTGTTATTTGTTAGTCATTGTGCTATTTTGGATTTGAGAAATAGGGTTACATTGAAACATTAAACCATGATTGCACCACCTCTCACTTCCATTATTATCATTGATCATTGTTGTCATTCTAAGTGCCATTTATGGGATCACTTGTCTATTCTCGGGGTCCCTTGAACATTGTTTGCATGATTGTCAATAACACGTCACTAGGCTATTTTGATATATATGGCTTATTCTTTCAGCCCTTTTGTGAACCTTTAGCTTTATAACCCAGTAAATAATATATTCCATTAGAACCCTTGTCGAGCTTTAATAGAAAAGAATGGAAACTTACACCGCCATTTGCCTTCATTTGATACCCATGTTCTTACCCTTTCACGTAGTTCTAGGATGTCTTACCTTTTTGGAAAGTGAACTAGGGAATGAATGGGAATATGGGTTGAATTTGGGTGAGTGGAATCAAATGTGCAAATTGGGGTCAAAGTGCAAAAAGGGGTGTGAAAAATAATGAAGAGGGGCAAATGAAAAAAAAACAAACAAACTTGCCCCTCCATTGTATCAAAAGCTGGAAATTAGAAGAGGCCCCAGAAATAAGGGAATGTGCTCAACCCAATGTTGTGTATGTATGCAAAAGTTTTAGTTTGTGGGTTGGCACATTGGGAAGTAAAAGGGTGAGCGGAGTGAATCATTATAGTGAGGATGTACAAGTAAAAAAAAAAAAAGACTTCTTAGTTTCACTTTTCGATTTCGTATGTCCTTACCTTCTTTTGTAACCGTGAACCGAGCCATGCGATCTTTCGCACCATAACACTTAGAGCCATATCTTTGTTTCATTATCAAGTAGCCGGGTTGACAATTGTGGAAACATGCATATGAGTGTCCCTTTGTGATTGTATTTGATACACATTATGTTAGAGCATCATTTAGTGAATCCATAAACAATCTTAGAGTATGACAATGATCTACCATACTTCACTTCATTATTCAGGCCGCGGTGGAAAATTGTGGGTTTTTGCATTAATGTAACTTTAGTTTGATGATTCATGATAGCACGCTTGTGATTATTTTGTGTAAGGATCTGAGACTGTCTGGTCGACAAAATTCCCATTTTGAAGAGAACATCCCAAAAATATTGTGTTTTTGTTTTCGTAGTTTAGTTTTATTTTATGTTGGGTAGCTTAGTTTTTGTGTTGTTTTACTCGGGACGAGCAAAAGGTTAGTTTGTGGGTGTTTAATGGATGTGTTTCTACACACCCATTTCACATGTTTACGAACCTATTTTATGCTCAAAATCCCGGGTTTTATGTTGTTTTAATGTGGTTGTTGAGTATTTTATGAGTACAGGGTAAAGAGATGATTAAGTGTGAGTTTTGTCAATAAAAAGTGCAAGAAATCAAGTTGGAGTGGAGCGGAGCAGGAAAATAGTGAAACAGATTCGAGCTCCAGAAACTGCACACCAGCGCTGTCGCGCTCATATCCAGAGCGGCCGCGCTCAAGAGGGAAAATTCAAGCCAAACTTTATGCCATCTAGCGCGGTCGCGCTCATCTCCAGAGCGGCCGCGCTGAGCCCGTCTTCAGCAGCAGTTTTTCAGCCATTAATGAAGGGCGTTCTCGACTTTTCTCACATTTTTGTCTATGGATTTCGCCCTAGTATATATACTTCAGTAGCACACTTTTGAGGGACACCTTTTTTATATATCTTTTGTTTTAGTTTTTGAGTTTTCTTAGAAGGATTCTTCGTACTTCAAAGATTCGTCAGGTTTTGATGTTTTCTTATTGTTTGATTATTGCTAGTTTTATTATGTCTCGTAGTAGCTAAATCGTTTAGATTTGCGGATTGGTGGTAACAATTACTGAATCTTTATGCTATAGATTTAATTCTTCCAATTAGATCTCTTTCTAGTTCTTCAAAGTATTAATCTTTAAAAGTTTTAAGCTTTCTATTTCATGTTAATATGACTTTGGCCTTTTAATTATTTGGGTATCGATTGCGCCATTGAATTGGGGATTGATATAATTGAACACTGTTTTGAAGATTAGATCTAATTGAGGCTGTTATAGAAATCAAAAGGGTTTAGATTCCTATATTCTAAGGTGCTGAATAATTGTTTGATTGTTGTGAGGCCGTAATAGAAAACGCAGCTTGATAACAATTAAAAGGGTTGCAATCCGGGCACCACACCGTCCCAATCCTTACTTGGTGAATGAATCCTAGATTGAGATTAATGTTTTTAGCAATAAAAATAGCATAGAGTGAAAGTAATTGTGAATCCAATCCGTGAATCTCCGTTGTCGATCTGAGTTAATTCTTTACTTTTAAATTGCTTCTTTGCGTTAATCTTTTGCTTTCTGTTTTAGAATTACTTTTCTGTATTCAATCAAAAATCTTTGGGTACTATATTCACTGCTTTATTTTATTTGTTTACCAACGAGTCTCTGTGGTTCGGCCCCTGCTCGTGCATACTGCTACACCGGTAGTGAGTACACTTGCTCAGTTTTTATTACTAGAGGAATTTATCTCCATCATCTGTCAGAACAGCCACGGGAGAAACTCCCTTTTCCCTAACTTACGGGATGGAAGCAGTGTTGCCAGTGGAGTTGGAAATCCCGTCACTAAGGGTCCTCCTGGAAAACAGTGTCAATGAAGTAGAATGGCTACGCAGCCGGCACGATGAATTGGCCCTGCTCGATGAAAGAAGTCTAAAAGCCATGGAGCACACCCGAGCCTACCAGAGGCGAATGGCCAGGGCATTCGACAAAAAGGTCAAGGCCAGGGACGTCAAAGAGGGTGACCTAGTGCTGAAAGTGAAGCCCCCCACCAGAGACAACCCCCTGGGAAAGTGGGAACCCGTTTGGATCGGCCCGTATGTGGTGCAGAAGATACTATCGGGAGGAGAAATGAAGCTTGCGGACCTGGACGGCAATCCATTTGTCCACCCAGTCAACGGTGATAAGCTCCGCAGGTATTATGTCTAATAAAAAAAAAGAAGAAAAAGAAAAAAATTTAGTGCAAAAAGAGTAATGCCCAGCTAGGCTGAAAACCCCAAAAGGGGCGGTCTAGGCAAAAGATAGGGTTGCACATAAAAAAAAGAAAGAAAAAATTTTTTAGTGCAAAAAGAGTAATGCCCAGCTAGGCTGAAAACCCAAAAAGGACGGTCTCGGCAAAAGACAGGGTTGCACATAAAAAAAAAGACCAAAAACAAAAATCCCGATAGTTCACCAGAATGAACTACGAAGACCTGAGCCCCTTAGTCTTTCTTGTAAAAGGGAAACGTAGGCAGCCAACAATGGTTCGGTCTAAACAATAAATAAGACATCTAAGTTTCCATGAAATGTGTCTTATAAATTTCTAAGATAATATCTTTTGTTAATTACAAGTTAAAAACTTCTTGATGAGGTCAAACACGGTCTACTCTTGACTCTGCTAACCTGCTACAAAGATCTAAAATACAATAAAAGACCTAATAAGCTATTGTGTTTGCAAAATGGCAATAAGGGAATCCTAGGAAAAGATCTATCAGTTGTCATTCACTGAGTCTTCCTTGTCCTTCTTCCCTTTACCTCGACCCCATCGAGTGTTCTTCCTTTTCTTCTCTATGATGTCGGTCTCCCTCATCCCAATTTCAGGTATCCTCACTGGAGCCTCCATCAAACCCGTGTCAATAAGTGCCTTTTCAACCTGGGCACGAACTCGTATCTCCTCCCTCTGAGCCTCAGTCAGGGGAGCGACCTTCGATAGCCTCTCATATCGAGCCTCCATATCCCTGATAAGGTCACCCGACTGGTTATGAGAGCTAGCCTTGGCCTCAGTCTCCCTCAGAGTCCTGCTCGAGTCACAGTCAGCCCCCAATAAAGCCTGAAGTCTCTCTCCCAAAATGACCTGAGTCGCTCCCATCTCCTTCTCGTACCAGTCCAAGTAGGCCGTGGTCAAGATGGTACTCTTCCTGCTCTTGAGAATGGCCCTGGTGGGAAAGCAGCATAGGTCCAAGCCCTCGAGAAAAATGAGAAGTTGCCTGGATCCCTCATGTCAAAAGGCACTACCTCCATGGTACGGATGTCCTTCCAATCATCCAAAGGCTCCTGTAAGATCCCAAACTGCCTGGACACTAGGCAAGGGATGTAAAAGGACGACCAAGACAGCCCCGGAACCCTCACTATGTAGGACTCCTGAAGTGTCCTACGACTCTGCAATCTCCAATGAGGCACCCACCAGTGAATGTCAGAGGTAGATAGCCGAGCCATCATCAGCTCCCAGCTACCCTGGTCCTGTTGCCTAGGTGCACCCCTATGAGAAATCACTCAAGGGCACTGAGTAGGCGAAGCCCCCAGCAAAGCCCCAAGCCTCTCCTGTAACCATAGAGTCAGCACCGCTGGGCTCCCAGACCTCATGAACTAGTCTCCCCTAGCCATCCTGTCAATGCCATGCAGAGTCTCGCCCAAAACCAGCGGGACAATGTCCTTCCCAGCCCTGCAATCCCTGACCATGTCCAAAAGGCCACCATGACAGACCCCTACGGACTTGGCAGTGAACAAAGACGAGAACATGCAGAGGATAAAGGCATCCATAGCCACAGTGGTCGTAGCCGTACCCGGAGACCCAAACCTGCCCGGGATATCAGAAAGGTCGATCCTGTAAGGGGCTACCATCATTCCCTCGGCCCCTTCCAGAGAGATTTGCAGAAAAGATGCCAGCTTTACAATCACCGACACGTCTCCGGTCAGAGGAATCGAAACGGCCTCAATTTCTGGACCCCCAATCAATGCCCAGAAGTCTTCGAAGGTTGGGATGAGTTCATTGTAAGAAAAGCAATAAACATGTCTCCGGACGTCCCAAAACCTCGCTGGGGCTCTCAAAAGGTCCCAATCGGGCGGGAGATCCTTCAAATGCCATAAAGATTTGATCTTGAAGGTGGTATCGAACAACCCCTTGTTGGATTGAAAGTTGTGCCTCATCCAAGATTGAAGATCGGACAGAAAACGGTCTCTCTTACCCTTTTGCAATCTGATTGGTTTCTCCATTGGCCGTGATCAAAGTTGATGATTTTTAGTCAAAAATATGCTCTGGGATCAGTTGGGACAAGTCTAGGGTGAAAATGAAATGAAAAGGCCAAGCCTTGATTTTATTTGAAAAAAAACCAGTTCAGACAGAACATCCAGCTGCACGGTTTCTTTTGCCCCAGGACCTGACCGGACGGCGTCTTTTGCTTGCTGCAGAAAAAAAATTGCAACAGCTCTTGCTGCTGCCCAAGTGGAATTCTCACCCCACTTTCTCAATGAAATCTGCATAAAAACATGTCCAAACACCATTCATGCAGTCATATATCAGCACAAACCATTTTGGCCCAGTTTCAGCCCCATTTCCAAGCAAAAAAGCAGCCCCGAGGCTCAAGTAATATGCAAATTCATAAAGCATTAATAGAAAAAGCAAATAAAATACTAATACATTGTTTTCGCCTCCTTGGCGCCCAAATAAAATGAAAAATAAACAAATTGTTCATAAAAAGTGTTCATTATATGTTTCTCTCTTCCTAGATCAAATCTAAGGAATCCTAAGCCTCCGACTCCTCTTCATCGCTGCTTAGCTCATAAAAGCTAGGATCCTTCATCAAATATTCACAATCACTCACGTTAGAAAGATTGACATTCACATGCTCGTACTCCGCCAGCTGCTCTAGAATGCCCGTGTTGGGTCCCTGTCCCCGAGGCATGGCGCTGGTAGATGAGGTCTGGTATCCTGAGGCTGACGAGGTAGAGGCTGTGTTCCCAATGTGCCTCCTTTTGCGCACGGGCTCCTGAACATTCGCCCCAGCCCTGGAAGCACAAGCCAACTTCCTCAGAAGGGACCGACACACATCCTTTCAACCCCTGTTCTGCCGTACCAAGCCATCATAGGAACGAGTAGGAACCTGCGAGAAAAGAGAATAAAAACTCAAAAAATCTCGAGAAAAGCTCAAAATCGCAGAAAGCAAAGAAATCCAAAAGGGGAAGAGACCCTAGAGGTACTTACAGTGCTGTCAGGTGGCAAAGTATACCGGGGCTCCCTCGTGTCAGAAACAGGTATCATGAACCTCCTCGGTACCCCATTCACTACATAGGAGAGATGATCAGGAGGCATAGGCGGATCAGTCGGCTCAGCTTCACCGTACCCCTGAGTGACAACCAGCTTCATCAGTTTCTGCGGCGTCCTCAACCGCTGCTCCACAAAGGTGGCATATGGGGTAGCCAAGTCGAAATACTCCTCGGCCGCCACGCCAGCCTGATACCTCGCTATCTCATCCGCTGACCAGTTCCTAGTCTGCAACATACGCGGTGGAGGATCGTGAGGAGTGATGACATCCAAAGGAGGGACAAGGCCATGCTGCCTAGAGAAGCGGTCCCCCAAGTAAATGACATCACAAGTCAGCCCCGTCAGCCACCTCAGAAGGTCCCCTCGACATGTTCTCTTGTAGGAAAACACAACAAAAATGTGTCAGTCCTTCATCTCATCTCAAAAGCATGCATATATTCAAAAGTGCATATATTTTCAAAGAAAAGCATTCATAAGAGATTTCTAGCATCCTTTGCCTAGAAAGCGTGTCCTTCATCATTTGAAACACGTCATGTCAAGCACATTGCTCTCTCAAGAACAAAATTCCAATTTTCACAAATTTCTTTGCACATAAGCATTAATTTTTCAAAAAATGGCATGCATGAATCCTTTTCATCGTCCAAAATCCCATTTTCTCATTCATGATCAGAAATTGACCTAGTTCTAGCACATGCAAGGACTCCATCACATTTTAGACATTATTTTCCTTACTTTATTTTCAAAAAATGAGTCATTCTCATATTTTTTTCAAATAAATTGCACATGCATGTTCATTTATCTCCTTAGCCTCATAGGTTAATCATTAAATTTCTAAAATCATCAACAAAAATCATAGGAAAATTCGAAAAATTTCTAAAAATCGGGTCAAGCCTTAAATCAATCAAAAATGACAAAATCAAGAGAATCAAGAATACTTACCCCAATAGATTGAGGTTTCGTAGATTTGTGCTCCCCCCCTACCGGGATAAAGCTCAGACGGAGGCGTGTTGAACTCATACTTCCACTTCGTTCGAACGAGCTCCCTCCTCCTCCTCCTAGCGGCTTCCGACAAGGTTCTTCGTGCTTGCCTAGGCACTATGTTCCCTTTCGGATCCATCTTGAGTGATAGAAGCAAAGAAATTGAAGAATTTTTGAAAATTCTCTCTCTTCTCTCTCTCTCTTCCTCGGCAGAAAGCAGGCGGCAATGGCGCCCAATGCCCGTTTCAAGTCTGTTTAAATAATCTGGTAAAAATAAATTCAAAGCCGTACAACTTCTTTTTCCCCATCTCATGCCGGGCGGCCTCATTCGCTTTGAGCTGAATTTACACTTTTGCCCCTGGACTTTCCACTTAGGCATACAATTCCCGTTATTTCTTAACTAGAGTAACGCTGTTTCCCAAGGATATTCGTTATCTCTAGTGAGAATAAACTTTCCTCTCGAATCGCCTCCGTTACTTCCGTTATAACGGAATAACGCTAGTTGACATCCTCCGAATTGTCAGAACTCAAACTTTAGTCTACCTCTATCTCCTAGATAGTGAAGTATGCTTTAGTTTTCCGAGCTTTAGCTACCTCTATCTCATAGATAGTGAAGTACGCTTCAAGTTCTCCAAACTTTAGCTACCTCTATCCCATAGATAGTGAAGTATGCTCAAGTTCTCCAAACTTTAGCTACCTCTATCCCATAGATAGTGAAGTACGCTCAAGTTCTCCAAACTTTAGCTACCTCTATCTCATAGATAGTGAAGTACGCTCAAGTTTTCCAAATTAAGCTACCTCTATCTCATAGATAGTGAAGTACACTCAAGTTTTTCCAACTTTAGCTACCTCTATCTCATAGATAGTGAAGTACGCTCAATTTCTCCAAACTTTAGCTACCTCTATCTCATAAATAGTGAAGTACGCTCAAGTTTTCCAACTTAAGCTACCTCTATCTCATAGATAGTGAAGTACGCTCAAGTTTTTCCAAACTTTAGCTACCTCTATCTCAAAGATAGCGAAGTACGCTCAAGTTTCTCCAACTTTAGCTACCTCTATCTCGTAGATAGTGAAGTACGCTCAAGTTTCTCCAACTTTAGCTACCTCTATCTCGTAGATAGTGAAGTACGCTCAAGTTTCTCCAGCTTTAGCTACCTCTATCTCCTCGATAGCGACGTAAGCTTTAGTTTCTTCAGGTGACAACCTCCATTAATTGTCAAATCAGGTGACAACCTCCATTAACTGTCAATCAGGTGACTCCTCCATTAATCGTCAAAACCTCAAGGATCCTAGACATCGTTCCTAACTATCTAGTGAGACTTGAAATACGACCAAGGCTTGATTCCTCTGGGATACGTAGGTAGCCTTTCATAAAGATCAAGCCATCCAACCGCAATGGTCACCCCCTTCATTCATCAATCTTCAGTGGTGCATAAGCCTTTCATAAAAGGTCCAGCCATCCGACCACATTGGTCACCCTCTTCCTTCATTACTCCTCAGTGGTGAAGTAGCCCCTCATAAAGACCCAGATATCCGACCACATTGGTCACTCACTTCCTTCATCTAGTATATCCCCAGTAGGATCAGCCATTTGACCTCCTAGGTCACTTTCCTTCCATTTCCCTATGCAAGGGACCAATTTCTCTTTGCCATTCCCCAGTGGACCGGACCCAGAACTACGACCTGGCTTGATTCCTCCGAGATACGTAGGTAGCCTACTTTAGGTTCAGCTAATTCGTCACATATGACACCCCTTTCCCCAGTGGATCTTTTCCGAACTACGATCATGGCTTGATTCCTCCGGATACGTAGGTAGCCTTCTAAAGGTTCAGCCACTCGACCACCTTGGTCACCCAATCCATCTCGGCAGTTCGCCAAATTGGATCATTTTTTATCGACAATCCCACTCGCCTTGCAAGTGACGTTGCCGAGGGGCTTCTGTAAGTACCAAAATCTGGCTCATGCCGTCCGGTTAAGTTTCCCGGCAATTCCCCAGACTTTCCTAAAGTTCAGGGGCAATTTGGGAACTTTTCCAAACCTTCCGAGGGGTGAAGGACTTGTTAGGAATTAAAATTCCACGTAGTCCTCGCTGGAAAAGAGCTTCTAGAAGGCCACCTTGCATGGTTCTAGAAATAGGCTGAGTCACTAATGGATAAGACCGCACATCTTCATTAGCTAAGGGTTACAGCCGCACGGCTTCATTAGCCAATCCCAAACTGCCTATAAATAGAGGCCTCCTCTATTCATTTTGAAAGGGAATTTTGAGCACTGTTACTCTGCCAAAATACAAACACGAAATTCCAGAAAGCTGAGAGCTCCCAAAACTACCTCCCTCCTCTCCAAAACCCCTCCAAAGTTGCTCCTTCCTTAGGAACTCTTTAAGAGAGATGCAGGAACACCACCATTGGTAACCTCTCCTCCTCTTATCTTTAAAATATACTTGTCATACTTGCTATATTGATCTTTGCTATTTATATTGCTATCTACTTGCTTTATATTGGATTTGTTGCTATAAAAATCAAGTCTTTAGTCATGTAGATCATAATACCCCTATTTCCCTTATCATATGGGATCCATGGAGGATCCATCCCAAGGATGAACAATAAGACCTCAAATGGCTTGTTCTAGGGTGGATCTCTCACATGGTGATGTGAAAATAGCATCTTTTGCATATAAAAATGTCATCTTTTTCATTAAAAATGTCATCTTTATTCATGAATGTCATCCCCCTTCCCATAGACCTTGCTTCCAAGGATTGTCCACCTAAATGGTTCTTAAAGGACATAGGAAAGCCATAAAGGTCCTCCCTTTACCATTCCTAGTCTTAGCTTGCATCATGTTCATTACATATGTTAGCATAAAAATGTCATCTTTACTTTAAAATGCATTCCCCATGTCCCTCATGGTTGGATCACTCTCCAAGGATTGCCTAGTGACCTTTTTAAGGCACAAAAAGGCATAGGATGAGTATAAAGATCCAATCTTTATACCCCTCCCTTAGTCCCCTTTGGTACTTGAAGCATCTCTTGGAGTGTAATGGTGTAAAGGTCCCATCTTTACATCATTTACTCCACATAAAGATGCCATAGCCGAAAATTCCTTTAGAAAAGGATGAACTTGAGCCCCTACATCTCCGATCATCACTTGAGACGAGCATAAATGTCCCGACAAAGCTCAAATCATCTCAAGATGTAGGATTCATGGGCAAAGGTCCTTCCTGTCTAAAGAGTCTCATCCTTGGACTATAAAATGAGGTGTCCCTATCTTGATCACATGTGACCCAAGGTCTCATAATGATGATCATAAGTCCAAGATGAGAACGGGATCAAAGTCCCGAACACATCAAAATCCAAGGAATCCCAAGCGATAACCAACTCATGGTTTATACGCCCGGAAGACCACTTGGCACATTCCCTCCTTTATCAAAACACATCCCACACACGAAAACACAAAGTCAAGCATGAAAGTCGGATCTTGGAAGACTTGCTTCGGCAAGGCTCCTTGGTGAACGACGATCCGTTCTTCCCAAGGGGTAACTTAACCTCCGGACCCAAATCCTTTTTTTTCAAAGTTTTGAGGAAATCAAAATGGCGTGGCGACTCCATTTTTCAATTTAAACCGGATATCTTCAAACCGATGTGAGGCGGTGACCCCCTTACACGAGAAAGCAGTTCCAATACAAAAAATTAATATAAAGCCGCGATCTTGGGCACCACATTCACAATTACTACCTCCGATAAAATACCTCCTGCCATGCGAATGATGAGAAAGATGAGTTATCTTCCGGGGCTTGGATTGGGTAAAAGGCTTCAGGGTCGCAACACTGTCATCGACGCAAGAGAACAAACCACCCGACATGGTCTAGGATACAAGCCGCATCCTCAGGATTACAGAAAAGCAGGGGAAACAGTTCTGGGAAAGCGAAATGAAGGGGTCCGTCTCCGTCCTTACAGTTTGTCTCTAGCTCAGTACTTCATAAAATGCGAGACCCAGTATGATGAGAGTGATAGTCAGCAGTCCATGAGGAGAAGTCTTCTGGAAAACCTTGGAAAAGCTCGTGGAAGACCAGAGAATCCTATTCGGAGGATGTTTCTTGACTTGCCAAATATTCCTGGGGCTGCCACCACTATTCAGAACAAGTATATCTTCAAAGGAAACCCAGACTTCCTCAAAGAGTCAAAACTCTTCCCATCAGGGGTAATGGTTTTCTCCACCTTCGAGTTAGCTCTTCCAAAGATCAGCCAGGTAGAAGCTGCCAGCAGTGAGGATAATGTGCCAGTCTTCAAAAGCTGTTTGATGATGTAGAGGCCGTACTCCTAACGTGCCTCCTCTTACGCTCGGGCTCCTGCGCATTCCCCGCAGCCCTTGACGCGCAAGCCATCTTCCTCAAGAGGGACTGAGCTAGATCCTTCCAGCCCCTGTTCTGCCGCACCAAACCGTCATAGGTGCGAGCATGGACCTGCGAGAAAGAAAAGAAAAGCTCAGAAAATCCCAAAAAAGTTCAAAATCGCAGAAAATAAAGAAAATCCGAAAAGAAAAGGGCCCCTGAGTTACTTACAGTCTTTGTCTTCACCAACCTTTGTCTATGGCTTAGAACAAGTGAGGCGAAACTCACAAAGTGAGATGAAACTCACAAGTGTTGTCCTTAGTGTTAGCAACACTAACAACAACACACACCAATTCTAGTAAAACACAAATAAATAGAAATAAATCTAATTTGCAGCGGAAGAATTAAAACAATACACAAGAATATAATTTTTATCAAGTTATATAAATATATAACTTGATGGGTGCCAGGAGGGCAAGATCTTTCTATTAATAATATGAATTCAATACAAGGTCAAAGAAGTTCCTTTAATGATAAACAATCATTAACTTAAGGAACAATATATAAAGAACTCTCTATGAAAATGAACACTCAAAACCTCACAAAAATATGAAAATCTGTATGAAATTCTCGAGT
Source organism: Adenophora triphylla var. japonica (assembly GCA_022495995.1). Lineage (NCBI taxonomy): Eukaryota > Viridiplantae > Streptophyta > Magnoliopsida > Asterales > Campanulaceae > Adenophora > Adenophora triphylla. The sequence goes on from JAFEMH010004562.1 coordinate 189,659, forward strand.
GTCGGACTGAGTGTTGCCAACACTGAATGGCAACACTTATGAGCAGAATTCTATTTCTTGTGCAGATTTGCATTTTCTGAATTGGATGATATTCAATGAAGATCCACTGCACTATTTATAGGGCACAAAGACTTGGAGCCTACTCAAAATGATCAGCAACAGCCTTGAAGTTGTTTTCGCCATTTTAGCCTTCTCGCCTCATTTGTAGGAGACTTAGTCTTCTTTGGCTTCTCTTACTTGTACCTCTCAGCTGTAGATGCCTTGTACTCTGACTTGATCTCCCCCTGAATAGCTAAATAATATCTCTTTTTGCTTGGTCATTAATTAATTATATAAACACATGTTTATATATTAATTTCCTCCTCTTCTTCGAACATTACGCCTGGGCAGTTTCTGATGACCTATTCAAGCTCATTTTAAGCAGACTAACTACTGTTATTTAAACATTAATTTCCACATTATTATTTGTGAAAAATACAGTAACTATTTCAGTGTTGCCAAATCTAAATGGCAACACTTGTGGCAACACCAGTGGCAACACTGGTTTGCAACACTTGGGACAACATTCATGGCAACACATGATTTAACATTAACAATCTCCCCCTTAGTTACTGATTTCTTCACAAAATACCAATGTGATGATCTTTACAAAACAGTTAGTCAAACTTAACAAAAAAATGAAAATGCCATGTGATAAATAGTGGCAACATCAATCTTCAGGCAATGTTGAAAATATTTTCATCAAATTATCACACTCACACAAGTAGAAATATCAACCTTCAGGCAAATGAAGTCACATAATTTCGAATTTATCTCCCCCTTAATCACGAAATTAATAACTAACAAAAATAATTATTAAAATCTTAAAAACAACCATCCAACCATTTAGCAAAAAACCATCCACCAAAGTTTGAAGAAAATTTCAGCCGAAATAAAGAAAAAAAATAGAAATTAAAATTGTTTAAACTTCACAAACCAAATAAAAACAAATAAAATTGTTTTTGTTACCAAACCACCAAATCAAGTAACCATTCTAACCACCTTCAACCTTCTGCATTTCCAGCTCCTTCACCTCCCTAAGCTGTGCCACTTGGTCCAGCACCAGCTCCATCCGCTCCATCATCACGCCTTGGCCTTGATTGATCTCCCCCTATTTTGGAAGAAATCAATTCCACCATTTTCATCATATCTGTACGCATGTCCGGCCACCCCTGTATCACTGAATCGATATGCTTCACCTGACTATTGAAAAAATTAAGAACCATAGCAGCATCGATCATTACAGGTGCATTGTTGCCTGAAGTGTTGCCAATTTCATGGGTGACACTTGGGGCGACACTTGAAGCAGGGGCAGCCAATGGAAGAGCATCTGTAACTAAAACCCATGGCAAATCTCTATGCCTATCACCTTCTATAAAATGTTTGCTAATTCTATAATAGACAGGCTTCTCAGAGATATTATCAGCATTCCAAGGCTTGAGATTTTGGTACAAGAGGACATTGTAAATGAGGGAAGGAAAAATGAAGGAGGAGGTCTTTCTTTTATTAGCCCATGCAGCTAGGTGAACAAATACCAACCTTCCAAAGTTGACTCTCTGTTTCTTACCTAATTTGTACAACAAAGTGGCTTGCTCAAAAGTCACCGTGTTTTCATTGGCCGTAGGTAACCAATTTGTTATACAAATTTTGTGAAGCACACTAAACAGAGAAGTAAGGTGGGTAGATTTAAAATGGTCACTACAAACTGATATTCTCCCTCCAGTCAGAAATCTAGATTATTCGGTTCAATATCCAAGCACTCATCTTCAACATTAGGAAGGCCGAAAGTTTTGTTGATGATAGAATGATTAAAGTCATATATTTTGCCCCTAACAAAAATCTTTCCATAATGAGGGGTGTTCCTATCATCAATATCCTCCCTAAGATGAGCAAAGAAATTTCTAACCACACTTTTGACATAACCGGACACCTTAACAACCGTAGGTAAAAATTTTTGTCCTCCAAAAATTGATACACTCCTAACTCCTTGAACTGAGTCACAAACATGTTTCTTTCATTCAAAATCTTTTTCTCAGAGTCTTGAACCCACTTATCTAAGTTGGATTCACTATAAAATTCTTCGGAAAGGAATGGGCGTTCATAATACCCAAAAGACTCGTAATCAGATTTTGAATCTTGAGAGGGAGTATGAGTGGTTACCTCGCCGGGGAGATGGGAGAATATGAAGGTGAACTTGACTGGGCTTTGGTCTTGTGAGCAGGTGTTGTCTCAGGTGTTGCCATTGAATTGGCAACACTTGGGGCAACACTGGACTGAACTTTCTGTTTCTTGGCAATTCGGGATTGGGCTTGAGCTAGATTTTCTTCATCATACATCCATGCTTCCTCATCCTCATCAGACGTCGATGAGGGCTCCTTAGTCTCCTTGAAAATTGGGTCTGATCCTTCCTCAGACGAAATGTTGAGCGAAGAGCTTGAGCTATCCTCCACATTGACAGGATCATCAGCAGTGTTGGAAGGAATTTTGGACCTGAACAATGTCTTAATCTTTTCGGATTGTCGACGAACTCCACCTCGAAATGACGAAGAAGCATCTAAGGCTTTTCATTTCTTGGTTTTCTTTTGAGGTGCAAATGTGAGCTATATGGATGGGGTAGCTTCAGGAAGGCTTATAGGAATGGGAATTTGAGGTGGATTGTAGACAATAATGTCTAAAGATGGTGAGGTTGTGGGTGTGGCCGAAAATGTCGCAGGGAATGTCTCCATAGGAACGGTGACATTGGAGGCGACACTCGAAGGGGCGAGAGATGAGATTTCCATGGGGGAAGAAATTTCGGAAGAATTTTTGGGACTAGCCATGGAGAATCGATTGAAGAAGATGACGAGGAACAGGGGAAGGGTTTTGATTTCTGCCTAGAGAGAGAGAGATATGAAGAGAGAGAGAGAGAGAGAGAGAGAGAGGATTTAGTGAGGAGGGTTTTAATGAGTGAATAGTAAGAGGGTTTTAATTTGATTTGACAAGTTCAAATCAAATTAAATCCCTTTTATCCCTAACAAACCCAATAAACAACACTCTTAATCCGCCATTTTTAAAAAAATTGATTTTTTTTTTCATTTTTAAATATATAATGACTAAAAATAAATTTAGCAATATCCATAAAATTGTGTTTTTCAAAATTCAAATAATGAATTTTAAAAAATAGATATTTCTAAATTACAATTAGTTAGACAAAAATTAAATATTTTTGCTAAAAACCTTTTAAATTTCACAAACTCTAAATATAAGCAAATAGACTTTTGGAAATTCAAAATTTAATTAACAAAAACAAAAATAAGAAATAAAAAAATAATGTAGCATCTACTAATGTGTTACTAGCAATGTTGGGTGACACACAAGGCAACATTTTTAAATAAAATTCCCTTGATATTTTTTCCATATATAACTTATCATTTCTTAGGCAATTTTAAGCAAACTTTACACTTTCTTTATTTACAAGGAGGCATCGTAGTAGCGAGCTCCGTGCCCGAGTTTTTATTAAAGTGTAAAGCTATATGTGGTAAGTTTTATACCTTTCAAGTAGTGTGCACTGTAGTAGCGAGCTCCATCCCTAATACTTAGTATAATACAACTACATTATACTCCCGTTTTGGCAAGGAAACATCGTCGTAGCGAGCGTCGTGCCCCGTGTTACTTTGGGAGCATTTTAACAAGCTTAGCCTTTTTCAATATCAACAACAACATGAGTGACTTTGTCACTTTAAGCACAAAGGGGTATTTTATAAAAAAATGTTAACCTTAAGTATATACACATACTAGAACAATAAAGTCAGTAAATGCCCCCCATTTGGGATTAGACTAAATATATATGTTTTTATTTTTTTTTTAAATAAAAAATATACAACAAATATACAGTGTTGCTGTCAGTGTTGGCAACACAGGCAACAACACTTAAAACAGCAGATTTATAGAAAACATAAACCAAGAGATTTTTTCAAACTTGAAAATCTCTTATGGTCTAGGGCTTTGGTCAAAATATCAGCAAGTTGATGTTTATTATCAATATGCTCTATTTGGATCAAGTCTTTTTCTACTAAATCTCTCAAAAAGTGATGGCGGATATCAATGTGTTTAGTGCGTGAGTGTTGTACAGGGTTTTTGGAAATGTTTATAGCACTAAAATTGTCACAATACATGGTCAAGATATTACTATCAAGACCATAGTCTTCAAGCATATGTTTCAACCATATCAATTGTGAACAACAACTCCCAACTGCTACATACTCAGATTTAGCAGTCGAGAGAGACACAATTTTGTTTGCGGCGTACCATGACACAAAATTATTACCCAAGAAAAAATAACCCCCACTAGTGCTCTTTCTGTCATCTATATCCCACCTTGATCGGAGTCACTAAAACCAACCAAGTTGGTATTAGTGTCTTTAGTGAACCGAGATCCTAATTGACTTGTCCAGGACACATACTTAATGATTTTCTTGACTGGCATTTAGGTGAGAAATTTTAGGAGCAGGGCGATATCTAGCACATACACCTACGCTGAAACATAATATCGGGTCGAGTGGCAGTAAGATAAAGAAGACTACCTATCATGGATCTATACAGAGTTGGGTCAACATCCTCCCCTGCTTGATCTTTGGTTACCTTAAGAGATGATCCCATAGGTATTTTTGAGCTCTTTGCACTCTCCAATCCAAACCTTTTCACCAGACTCTTAGCGTACTTGCTCACGAGAGATAAAAGATTCCATCATCTGACTGTTTCACCTGCAATCCTAGGAAATAATTAAGTTTACCTATCATGCTCATCTCGAAAGTTGATGTCATAGCTTCCACAAAATTTTGTAAACATGTTTTAGATGTGGAACCATAAACTATGTCATCAACATAGATCTGAGCAATGACAAGCTCTTTATTTTCCCTAAGAATAAATAATGTCCTATCGGCTTCTCCTCTAACAAATCCATATTCAAGAAGGAAACTTGTTAGTCGCCCATACCATGCACGAGGAGCTTGTTTCAAGCCATATAAGGCTTTATCAAGTCTGTATACATGATCTGGGTGGAATGGATCTTCAATCCCTTTAGGTTGCTCAACATAGATCTCTTTATCTAAGTACCCATTCAGGAAAGCCGCTTTAACATCCATTTGGTGCAATGTGATTTTAAGATCGCAGGCTATAGCAAGAAGAAGTCTTATAGACTCAATTCTAGCTACAGGTGCAAAGGTCTCGTCAAAGTCGATTCCTTCCACTTGTGTATATCCTTGAGCCACAAGGCGAGCTTTATTACGAACAATATTACCCAATTCATCAGACTTGTTTTTGTAAATCCATTTAGTTCCAATAATATTTGTATGTAAAGGACGTGGAACTAAACACCAAACCTCATTACGGGTAAAATGTTCAAGCTCTTCTTGCATAGCTTGTATCTAGAAATTATCATTAAAAGCCTCAATCACATTTTTTGGTTCAAGAGAGAAAACGAAACAGGAGTGTTTTACCTTGGAGTATGTGGAGGACATACACACATACCTAACCATATCTCTGTAGTCAACTGGCTCCTTATTTCTTGTTTGAACCCCTTCATTAACATCACCAATTACGAGTAATGGGATGATAATTTCTAATTTGAGTTGGGGATCTCTCTGCCTTGATGGTACACCAATCCATCTTCTTCTTGAGTCACTTTGCTCTCAAAATTTCCAGCCCATTTGTTACGATCTCTGTGTTGCACGAGGTGTTACCGTTTCGGGGGCAACACTCGGGGCAATACTTGAATTTGTGGTTTGTACTAGCCGAATCGGTTTACATTTCCGGCCCTCTGTTCAACTTCTTCCGGCGGGGTTAGAGGTATATCATCATTTGGTTCTCTGTAGCACTCAAGTAATCGTTAAATTCAATATTTACCGATTCTTGAATCACTTTTAACCTCAAATTATAGACTCGATAAACATGGCTGTTTTGAGAGTAGCCAAGAAAGATGGCTTTGTCACTTTTAGAATCAAGTTTTCCTAAGTATTCCCGATCATTTTAAAATGTATCACAAACACCCAAACACATGAAAATAGTGAGCAGTAGGTTTCTTTCCATTTAAAATCTCATAGGGTGTCATTGTTGTACGGGTCTTAAGAAAACTGCTGTTCATAGTGTGACACTTATTTGTGTTTAATGCTTCGGCCCAAAAACCTTTGGAAATATTTCTAGCAATTAGCATAACACGTGCCATTTCCAACAAAGTCCTATTTTCCTTTCGGCAATACCATTTTGTTGTGGTGTTTTAGGTGCTTTGAAAATTCATGAATTGTATCCCCTTTTTACTACAAAATGTAGAGAAGGAGAGGTTTTCAAATTCTCTACCATGATCGACCTTATTCAAAAAATCGGAGAACAAAACATGTTTTTGATTTTAGAGACTAAGTGAGTAAATTTATCAAAAGTTTTGATTTTTCTCTTAAGAAATAGACCCATGTAAACCTAGAAAAATCATCAACTATCACATAAACATACTTCTTACCTCCCAATCTTTCTACCTCAATAGGACCCATCAAGTCCATATGTAGAAAGGCGAAAACAATGTGTTGTTCTGAGTGTTGCTCATTGTGTTATCCAACAACTGAGCAACACGAGTTTGCTTACCCTTTTGGCGATCACCACACATCATGGTGTCTTTGAGGTTTAATTTAGGAACACCTTTGACGACATTGTGTTTGATATTCTTCTCAAGATTCCTATAATGAGAATGACCTAAATTTTGATGCCATAACCTTATATCATCAAGTTTTGTCAAATTGCACCTTTGGTTTATTACCAACCGGGTAGCAATTATCGCTTGATCTTATTCTAGTCATGACACAAAGTTAGTATTATGCGAAATTGCAGGGATTTCACGCGGGCGCGAAACGCGGTTGTCTTTCGCGGAGGGTTGGTGTACGAGACCTCGCTTCATGGGAAGGAAAATGAGGAGTCGCCACGCGGTTTTGTATTTTGAGCCCAAACGTTGAGAAAGCGGCTATTGTGAAAGGTGTCGTTTTTATTGGTAGCAAAAACTTAGGAAAAGGCTTTGAAAAAGGGGATCATTTTTATTGGCGGCAAAAATGAGTAAAAGCTTTTAGTACCGAAGATTGTTAGGTTCGGAGGTCACGTTACGTTTCGGGTAGAGTATTACGAGATCGCCCGAAACGCCTGCATGACGAGTCTTTCTACCTTTCTCGAAATCGTGTGTGTGTGTGTCCTTTGAAATGGGGGCTTGAATGACAAGCTTAATCTTGGTTTTGAATGACAAATGTTTGATTAGGTGACTTTGTTTGAAAAGACGAGTGTTTGAATGACAAACGTCGGTTTTGAGTTTGAAATGAGCGTTTGCGTGGCAAACGTCGATTTTGAGTTTGAAATGAGAGTTTGCGTGGCAAACGTCGATTTTGAGTTTGAAATGAGCGTTTGCGTGGCAAACGTCGATTTTGAGTTTGAAAAGGAGTTCGAAATGAGCGTTTGCGTGGCAAACATCGATTTTGAGCTTGAAATGAGCGTTTGCGTGCCAAAGTCGATTTTGAACTCCTTTTCAAACTCAAAATCGGCGTTACTGCCACGCAAACGCTCATTTCAAACTCAAAATCGGCGTTTGCAGCAAACGCTCATTTCAAACTCAAAACCGGCGTTTGTCATTCAAACGCTCGTCTTTTTCAAACAAAGTCACCTAATCAAGCGTTTGTCATTCAAACCAAGATTAAGCTTGTCATTCAAGCCCCCATTTCAAAAGACACACACACACACACACACACACACGATTTCGAGAAGGTAGAAAGCCTCGTCATGCGGCGTTCGGGCGATCTCGTAATACTCTACCCGAAACGTAACGTGACCTCCGAACCTAACAATCTCTGGTACTAAAAGCTTTTTACTCGTTTTTGTTGCCAATAAAAATGATCCCTTTTTCAAAGCCTTTTGCTAAGTTTTTGCTACCAATAAAAATGACACCTTTTCACAATAGCCGTTCTCAACGTTTGGGCTCAAAATACAAAACCGCGTGGCGACTCCTCATTTTCCTTCCCATGAAGCGAGGTCTCGAGACACCAACCCTCCGCGAAAGGCAACCAGCAGTTGGCCCGCGCGAAATCCGGGTAATTTTAGCGACTCATTTGGGGAAAAGGGAAGGGGAAGAAGGATGAAGGACCTAGTACGGGAAACTAGGTTGACCTTCTTTGTCCCGGAAGTAACCACCCATTGTCATTGCGAGACACATTAATTGATTAATGTTTTATTGTAGTTTTGCTAGCGTGTAGCGAGTCAAGAGTTGACCAGTGCTTGAACTCATCAAAGAATGTTTTAACCGATTATGAATTTGTAGGTTAAATGAAAAGAGTTTTTCGAAACACAAGCAATTGATGCTTATTGTATTTTTTTTTGTTTTTTAGACCGAACGATGATGGCTGCCCTACGTTCCCCTTTTACGGTTGGACTAAGGGGCTCGGTCACCGTAGTTCGACACTTTTAGGTGAATTTGAGAAAACAAAGACAAAAGAAGTGCGACCACATTTTTTACTGGATCATTAGCGGGAATGTATCCGGTTGGGTATTACTCTTTTAGCACTTTAATTTGCTGAGGGGACGGTGTATGGGGAAGGTGAGTTGACTCGTGCTCTTCCTCGAAGCAGAAGTATCTGCGGAGCTTGCTTCCGTTCACGAGATTAACGAAAGGGTTTCCGTCCAAGTACGCTAGCTTCATGGCTCCTCACGGAGAAGATTCTTTGTACCACGAACGGTCCTATCCGGGTAGGCTCCCACTTTCAGGGGATTGGTGCAACGTAGGAGGCTTTTCCTTTAGCACCCAGTCGCCTTCTACGATGTCTCGAGATCTTGACTTTCTTGTCGAATGCTCGTGCCATTACGCTCTGGTAGGCTCGAGTGTGTTCCGTGGCTTTCAATGCTGCGCTCGTCAGAGTAGAGCAAGTTCGTCATGACGGCTCACGTAGCCATTCGACTTCATTGATCCCGTTTTCCAAGAGGACTCGGAGGGATGGAATTTCCAATTCCACGGGTAACATCGCTTCCATTCCGTAGGTAAGTGCGAACGGAGTCTCCCCTGTGGCGGTTCGGCGATGTTCGGTATCCCCGGAAGGGCTAGATGTAGCTTTTCGGGCCGATCCAGGCCTGCAGTGGTCATCTTTCGATTATCATGGCGAGAGTCTTGTTGGGTGCCTCTTGCACCGTTGGTTTGTGGTACGTAAGGAGAAGACTGTGACGTGTGACTACGAATTCGGTCGATAGTTGGTCACAATCTCCTTCAAAGTGGGTCCCATTGTTGGAGATGATCTCGTTGGGCACTCCGTATCGGCACATGATGTTCTCTCGGATGAACTCGGCCACCTTCTTAGAATTTAGTACCTTGTACGATCGGCTTCTACCCATTTGGTGAAGTAGTCGTGCGACTAAAATGAACTCGTGACCGTTGCTCCACTGGAGGAGTGATCTTGCCGATGACGTCGATTCCCCATGTGGCGAAAGGCCGTGGCATAGTCATGCAATAGAGTTCATGAGGTGGGATGTGATTGAGGTTGGAGAACCGATTGACATTTGTCGCGGCCGGATAGGCTGGATGCGATCTGTTTCCATTGATATCAATAGTATCCCATACGGAGAATGATACGTAATCGATGCTCGGGCGTTCATGTATGCGGACCCGCGAGTTAGTTGTGAACTTACGTTCGTGCTTCAGTAGCTTTTTCTTTGTTTACACACCGAAGGAATGGCCCTTGGTGGCGAAACTTCTTATATAGCAATGCCCCCCGAGAATGACGAAATGGGATGCCGGGCTTTTTAATGCCATCATGTTTTGGCTTTGATCCCTTCTTTGTATTTTCCATCTTCATTTGTGAAGGAAGCTTCTCCGCTTTGGAGTGCGGTAAATCTGATTGTACCGGGGGTTCGTCGATCGTTTCTTTTTCTTTTTCGATCTCGCGACAATAGGCGGGTGTTTCCCGTCTGCACTGTTCTGAGGGGTTTCTTGCTTTCCCTTCGGGAATTTCGACAAGAAGGCGAGGTTGCCGGGGCGTCTGCGAAGCGGTTCTGTCTCTTGGCAAATAGTGAAAAGAGATGTCCTTGAGCCAGGCAATGAGTTCCTCCGTATGCCGCGTGAAATGTACTTCGAAGGCGAGAATCTACCGTCTTCCATTTGTTGGATACTTGATTGATGATCAATCTTTGAGTCTCCATATACATCCGGCTACTGAGATGTTGCGCTCGAGAGCGGCTTCCAAACCTGCTTGCACGGGCTTCGTATTCTGCTGCATTGTTGGTCGCTTCAAAATTCGAGCTTGATGGCTATGGGAGTATGCTCGTCCTTGGGATCGACAAGGAGCATTCCAATGCCATTCCCCTTCTTGTTAGGCTGCCCCATCGAAGAAGAGTTGCCGGCGGTTTGCGGCTGTCAAGTGAAAAGATTCCGTCGTCCAGGAAAGTGCGGATCGGGACCCTTAGGTTCATTGCTTGGGAAGTCGGCCATACTGGTACGCCATGACTCTACCCTTTGTTGATTTTCGACCATGTATTTGATGTCGAACTCATCCGGGAAGAATGACCACTTGGCTAGTCGCATCGACGAGAGATGGCTTGTCAAAGAGATATCGGACGGGGTCCACTTTGGAGACAGGGAGCTTGAATGCGGCGCATGTAGTGTTTCGGTTTCCCGACTACCCATACCAAGGCGGTACAAGTTTTCTACGTCTTTGAGTAGTGAGTTCACTTCCTTGAAGCTTTCGGCTTACGAAGTAGATTGCATGCTCAACCTTGGAATCTTTCTGCTCTTGTGCGGCATTGCTCCGATTGACGTGTCTGTTCTTTGTCGGATACGGGAGTAGTGGCTTGTCTTCATGTGGCGGGCACAGAGTGGGGGATTAACCAAGTAGGTCTTGATTTTCTCGAAAGGCTGTTTGGCACTCGGAGTCCCATTTGATGTCGGCATTCTTTTTCATCGGTTTGAACATGGGCTCGCGAGAGAGATGTCAAGCCCCGGTTGATGAAAGCGGCCCGATGTCTTGAAGTCTTCCCATGAAGCTCTTCACTTACATCGGGGTTTGAGGCGGCTTCAGTGTCGATGATGGCCTTGATTTTCTGGGATCGGCTTCGATACCTCTTTACGTAATCATGTACCCCGATTACCTTGCCGCGCTTGCTTGGCCGAAGGTGCATTTTTGCCGGGTTTAGCCTCATGGAGTGCTTTACGAGTACGGTGAAGAACTTTCTCGGATCTGTCATGTCTTTGCATGTCGATCCCTTGGAGTGGATGATCATGTCATCGATGTATACTTCGATTTCTTTGTGAATCATGTCATGGAAGAGAGGCATTGCGGCTTCTTCAGTAAATAGCCCGGCGTTCTTAGGACCGAACGGCATGGCCAGGTGCTTGAGTATGTCCCAGTGGAGTGGTGAAAGCGATCTTGGCACGATCCTCCTCGGACATTTTGATGCAGTTGTATCCAGCGAACCCGTCCACGAAGGACTTTACTTCGAAATTTGCCGTGGTGTCGACCGGCATGTCGATGTTAGGCGGTGGGAAATCATCTTTAGGGCTGGCCTTGTTGAGATCCCGAAAATCTACGCGGCATCGACCTTTCAGTTGGCCTTGGTGACCCTCACGATGTTGGAGAGCCAAGTCGGGTACTCAATCACTACGATGAAACCAACTCGGAGCATTTTCTCAATTTCTTCTTTAACTTGCAAGGACCACTCGGCTTGATCTTGCGTAGCTTACATTTGTGAGGCTTGGATTCGGGATCCGGGGAAGTTCTGTGCTCCACGATTGAGGGATCGAGTCTGGCATGTCTGGTATGACCGGCGAACAACGTCAACATACTCCGGAGGAGGCTTATCGGGGCTTCTTTTACGCATCGGCGAAAAGCGCCCACTTGTGTCTCTTTAGGCTCTTTGCACGACCCCGGGTTCACTTTGGTCATAACCTCTTCGGCGGCTTGGGCCCGGTTGTCCTCTTGGTCAACTACACGCTCGAGAACTTCTTTAATGTATTGTTCGTTTAATGTGTACGCTTCTTTATCAATTGAATTATTAACGTCTTTTAAGTTGTTTTGTTAACTTATCGAGTTGTTAAAGTGGCAATGAGAGGATACTCCAAAAGGTCGGACTTTTCATTAAACAAGAACGGGAATACATGATTGGCTACAACATTATAGTCCTCGGCGTAAGGCCGTTGGATGACTCGAGAGGGCCCCGGACTCGACAAAGGCGGCTCGAGAGGGTTTGAGACCGGGTCTAGGGAGATGTGGAGTGCGGGCCCGGCTTGTCTTCCCAATTACACTTGGCTTGCCCTTGGTCGGTGAAAGTTACCCAATTCTTCGGATAGCATTGCTTTGGATGCTTGATGAGGTGTGCGGGGATCGAGAGGCTTGGCCCTGCTGTCCCTATCATGGCGATCATGCTTTGTTGTCGTAGCCCCGGTCGATCAAGTTGGGCAGCTCCATGACTTCTTCAAACGGACTTGCTGCTAGAGCTGGTCCACTGAGAGCGTCTTTTCTATAAATTCTGGTTCCTTACGCTTTGGACTTACTTGTCTCGAATGTGGCCTGCGGCGGTGATCCAGAACAACTTATTTCCCATGGAGAGTACCTTGAGTTGCTCCTCCCAGGTCTGCAGGATTCCCTTGAATGTGTACTCATGTGCTGGGACTGTGGTGGCGGTTGGTCCCCGGAGGTAGAGGCTGTGATGTCGAGGGAATGCTCCCTTATCGAGATTAGCTTTGGAAGTCCTCTGAAACTTGATTGAGGTCCCGTGCTAGGCTGTTCCATTCTTCCTGTAGTCTTAGTGTGCTGACTATCCCTGCTTCTTTCTCATCTTCATCCGGTTCCACTTGTCGGTCCCCTCGGTTATGCTTTGTCCAGGTTCGGTTCATTGTCCCGGTCCCACACTCGGTTCTGTTGTCGGTTCCACTTGTCGGTCCCCTCGGTTACGCTGTCGGTTCCCTTGGTGAAGTAATGAGCGAGTTAAAGGCTGTAAAGGGTAGGAGGTGGGTGTGCGGTCGGAGGTTCCCCTTTTGCTTGAGAGCACATTGCCTTGGTGCGGGCGAGCCTTTTGTCTTCCTTAATGTTAGCGGTGTTGGCACGTAGCCGAAGCCCTGGACCGTGGTGTGGTCCTTGACTTCAATAACTTGGTGTTGGCCTTGTAGCCTTTTGCAGGAGCCCCGGAATCTGGGATGAAGTTCGCCCATGAGTTTCATCATCCTCGTGGCGGGAGGAATCGATCGTGAGATAGTGGAAGGTCCACCCGTTGCATATTTGGATGCCCAGGAGGTCTCAGGAGTGAATCCGAGTTAATGGCATGTCGTCATTATGCTTGATTTCCAACACTTGGAGATGTCATTGGTGCTTTGGTCCCTCGGTGGTGACGGCTGTCGCCGTAGGCTGTAGTTAGCTCTGCATTGCCTTGCATGAACTTGAGGCACTTTGGTGAAGGGTGGATGCCACGCCATTGATTTGATGCAGCCAGGGACGCCCCAGGATGGCTGTG